>CAUYQG010193403.1:0-20718 GCA_963574415.1 Tarsius wallacei
ATCCTATCACATCTTGTCTGCAGGATCAAATCTGTTTCCACTGTGTCTGTGGTCAAATTTCTTTACAGCAGAACCTGCTATGCTAAACAACCTTGTGCAGGGTGTCTAGACCTGAGTGCACAGGTGGAATTAGGTATGATATGACACATCCCTGTCAATCTGTTCTTTCAAAGGGTGGTGGTTGAGTTCAGATGGATGCAAGTTGTCTGGTGTGTTAGTCAGCGCCATGTTAGGAATCCATATTGAAAAGAGCCTGCTGTGTCGTGATCATATCGTCTAACCATATTGAACGGTGCCTACTGGGTAAGTGATCATGTTGTGTATCCATATCTAGCTGGGCCTGCTGTGATAGTGATCACATTGTGTGTAATTGCATGACCACCCTGGGAATTTATTGCTATAGATCAGGCTAAAGGGCAGATGAGAAGCCAATAATTGCACTTGCTATGGGCTATTAGCTGTACTATCAAGAGCAAGTATCAACTTCTTGGGTGGGAAACAAGTCTGATTTGGGGATGAAAATGAAGTTGACATTCTCAGTTCTAAGCATTTTGGAGGGCAATTCCATCTCTTCTGTTTCATGTAATGGGAAATTATTTGTAATTAGAATAAGGTGACTCTAAAAGTAATAAAATCTGTACAGACTTACAGACTATATTAAAATTAACATATGAAATCCAGCTTGATTTAAGCTGATTCAAGTAGGATGCCTTCAGAACTATTCATAAATTTATACAAATAATAAAGAATAAAATAGCTTGTCAGGGAACACGGCCAAGCAGGATATTTATTGTTCTTTTTTGGCTAAACTCTTGTTTGGAGAATTTTCCCATCTCTCAGGAACCAGGAAAAGCTGGTAAAATTAAAACTACCAGCCTTATATTCCAATATTTGTCCTCTAAACTTATATAAATGGATAATAAAAAGGAAAGAAGGTGAGTAAGTGATGGGACTGGCCTAATATATACACATCCAAATTATTGTGATCCTTCTAAGTGGAGACTCAAGAAGCTTACTGTATTTTAGAAAATTTTCTTTTGGAAAAGCCTTCAGAGTCAGTTTACAAATCATGCAAGGGACCCACCCCCCAAAGAAAAAAAAAGAGAGCATCTACTCAAGTGGCTCACTCATTTTAGTCACCAGACTTGACTCTGAGGGAAATCTGGCTCTTTACAAAACCAAGGTGGATGTATAGACAGGGACACATTAGAATGGATATATACTGACAGATTTGTTGAAAACAATCAGACAAACGTTTTCAAACATCATTTTAAAGTTGTTTTGGAAGTCTGCCCAGTATGTTAATAGATGTTATATTATGGTTCCTGCTAATACCCTTTATGATATCACTTGTGAACATGGAAGCCTTATTTTACAGGTAAACATACACCCAGACACAGACAGCCTATGGATTATGACGGAATTTTTCATGGGTAAGTTGCTCTTTCTGATTCTGAATAGGCACTAACCATGTTGCTGTTCAGACAGAAACTTGAACTTTTCCTTTTATTTTAGAATTTCCTAAAATAAAAAGAGAATGGAAAGAAGAAAGAAAAGGAGGGAGGGAGGGAGGCTGAGATGAAAGAAGGAAGGAAGGGCAGGATCCTTCCCTCAAATCTGGTCTTAAGGCAGTGTAATTTATTTCATAATGGTTATTAAAAAGATCTTTAGGAAAATGAGAAATCTGACTTTTCAGAGAGTCAGATGATTTAGATATAAATGTGACTCTCCTTAATAAAGATAGGATCTTCCCATTTTGAAGGATCTAATGTTATCTCTTTGACAAGGGCCCTATTGATGATGATTTGAATAATAGTTCCATTCCATGCCTAGGTAGTTGAAGAGACTCAAACAGAGCCAGAAAAAAAAGTGTTAACTGGTGGAAGGGGGTAGTGGAATTGGAGATGAGGTGGGGACATATTCAGTTTAGTTTAGTTTTCAAGAACTTAAAATGAACCATAAACTTGCATAGAAACTCAAGTTTTCATCTTATAGTGGTACAGTTTGAATTTTATCTAATTTTAACCACCTCAAGCCATATAAATAAAAAGTCAGAAGGAAGAGAAAAGAAACAGTAGTTTTAATGTTGATTGATTGAGTCTCTTCTATGTGCCAGGCACTGTATTAGCCAATTTGCATAATGTTATTTCATTTACTTCTCTATTTCACAAAGGCATGGAGATTCACAGAGGTTAAGCAATTTAACAAGGATCAGAGAGTACATGGAGATCACTTTGTTTCTCTCCAAAATCCAAGTATGTTCTATTACTGGGTTTTTAAATTTAATGAGGTTTAAATCTGTAAAGTGAGTTTTAAAAACCATCTATCTATAGTAGTATTATTATCATTGTAACTATTATTTAACCAATACCGAGAGTTTTATAAAGTGAAAAATATTTTTCTTTACCACTGTCCTTTCCTTGCAATATCATTTCCCTCACTAAGGGGAATATTTTGGTAAAATATTCCAGACTTATCTCTACGCCTAAAATAGGTTTTAAATGTTGTTTACTTTGTTAGTCACTCAGGCACACTTTAAATGACTATGTATAAAATAACTCCAACTACCTAGACATGGAATGGAACTATTATTCAAATCATCATCAATAGAGATGTTGTCAAAGAGATAACATTAGATCCTTCAAAATGGGAAGATCCTATCCTATCTTTATTAAGGAGAGACACATTTATATCTAAATACTTCATCTGACTCTCTGGAGTTATTTTATACATAGGCTGAAACCTACTCCTTAGGCCATTTCATCCTCATGGAGTAGAGAAGTCATAGGAGAAAGGACTGTAAAAGTCAGTAGGACCTTCAAGCAGCAAACTTCAGATCAAGCTATAGCTGCCCCCAAACCTAGCAGAGTGCTGGTAAAAATTGGTCCTCAAACTGACATCCATTTCAGGAGTCCCTTTGTCCATGCAGATCTTATTAGGTTTTCCTAAAATGGCAGGACTGAGTCATTGGTAGGTATCAGCCCTCAAGGGAAATGCCAGGTGTTAAGAGGACTACAGGATGAGGTAACAAGGGGTGATGGGGACTTAGTACATTAGTATCCCCTGTATGGCTCTGAGTGGGGGGAGCTGATGTTCTCCTTTAACAGACGAAACTGAAGCTCACTTTCCTTCAAAACCAGACATGACATAGGCTGCTGTGCTATAAAAGGTGCCAATGGCAACAGCAGTTAGAGATGAAGCTGCTTTCTTTTTTTTTAAGTAAAGACACAGCATAAGCACTGGAAGCAGAGTCAGAGCTGAAAAACAAAGCTGGCAAACCACAGCTATTGCCATCAATGGGGGACAACCTTCATGTGGATACAATGTACAAGAACACTCTTTCTCTACCTCCCCACCCTGCCATGCCATCTAACCTGAGATAGCAATGCCCATCTTGTTTACGCAAAGGTCAAATTACTCCTTGGCCTTATCAGGGGATACACCCTTAGCTCACTGCAAGAGCAAGAGGAACAGATTTCTATTCAGACACTGGTTCTTGTTAAGCTTCTTTCTTTCCAGAAAATAAAGTAAATTCTATCCTCCACAGCATGGTCATTTAAGGCATATGGGCCTGCCCTTAATTTGACATTTAGAAGAGCTACACTTCAGGCAACTGTAATAGAGTACAATTTTGAGCTCTTAGCAGCACAGTTTCTCAGGAGGCTGTTGAGAGAAAAACACTATTCAGGGAGGATTGGCTGGAAGCTGTGGTGTCCATTCACATTCCCAGGTCTCGGTGGGGTGGGGCTCATGGCCTCAGACATCCAGGTCTATTCTGACCTCTGCAGAATTGTGCTGGATTACATGTGCTGCCATCACCTTATATGGAGGGCCACTCCAAGAAAACAGCCCTAGGATGCCCCTTTTGTGCCTATTGTAAGGATACTGTTGAAATATGTTATATTACTTAGTTGTTCTATTTATGAAGACTCTTGGACACTGCGATTAGGACCAGGAAGAACTGTAAAATCTCCTGAGCAATCATTTTATCTAATAGATTTCATGGACTGTGAAACTAACAAGGCTTCCAAATTTAATGTTACTAGGAGATTTAGAGCCCAAATACTATCCTAGCATATTTTAGCAACTCTCAAAAGCCACCTGAAATCGCTTCTCAAACAGAGTGAGGAGTGTGGGTGAGCCAGTAAATTTCTAAGTAATTAGTGTATTTTATTTATTTATTTTTTGAGTTAGGGTCTCACTCTGTTACCCAGACTGGAGTGCAGTGGCATGATCATGGCTCACTGCAGCCTTGACGTCCTAGGGTCAAGAGATCCCTCCACCTCAGCCTTCTGAGTAGCTGGAACTACAGGTGCACACCACACCTGGCTAATTTTTTTTTTTTTTTGTAGAGATGAGGTCTCACTATGTCCTAGGACGGTCTTGAATTCCTAGGCTCAAGCAATTCTCCCACCTTGGCCTCCCAAAGTGCTGGGATTACAGGCATGAGCTACCACATCTGCCAAGTGTATTTTATTTTAGTAGTTTCTGTTTCTTCCCCTGCCGAAGTCACCTTTAACAGCCAAGAAAAGGCAAGTAAATCTGTCCTCTAATTTGGAAAAACAAAGTTGCTTTCTTTTCTGCTTCCTAACAAGTCACTCTGGAATTTAGAGGGCTCTCAATATGTTAATACCAGTTCTTTTTTGTAGAGAATAGGCTATTTTGTTCTACAGGACAACAAAGATAAGATCAATAAGGCAAAGCTGTTACTAAATCAATTCACTAATTTTCTTTAATTCAAGATTCCGTTGCATACTCCATTCACAAATCTGTGCTTATAAACATTAGTCCTTTTATGGTAGTAGAGATAAACAAAAAATTAGGTGAGAGGAACCATCTTTAAAATAGCAACCCGGGTTTCCTAACAATAGACTCCTCTTAGCTAGCATTTGGACCCCAGTGAGCTCTGCTCTAAGCCTGCTTGTCTGAGATGGGTCAGCAAGTTAGTGAGACGAAACTGTCCTCATGGGGATAGGAACAACCTTCCAAGCTACCTTTCAGAGATGCTTGAGGAGAAAATGATAAGCCGATGGAGAGGGCAGCTGAGAAGAATAAACATTCCAGGTGGCCTCAACCAACAGTGGGTGTGCACCTGTAGTCACCAAAGCCCCAGGAGCTCCACTCCAACTCCCTACTGAAAATAATATGCAAGGTCCTGCTAGTTCCATGAATGTAGTAGTGACCTCAGATTGAATGACAACTGTGCTGAATTTAGAGCAGGTTTCCTTTAAGTGTGGAATTTCCCAAGGGCAAGGTAGCTGGATTGGAAAGAGACCTATTCTACTTCCCAGGGCCTTACTCCAACAATTTTATTTCCCTGTTTCAAACTCAGCCACTTTTTTAAACCCTACTATCATACACTTTGCTAAAATAAGTAGGATTCATATTCATTAGCTCAATGGAACCTATTGCCTCTCAGAAATCCGAAGTTCTGAAATTAAATCTACATAGCTCATTTGCTATTTGGACACAGATAACTGTCCAAGACAGATTCATTAGCTTTGTCACCAGAGCTACTATTTCTGGTATCCCCATTCAAAAGTCTTAGTGAGCTGCGTCAATCTGTTCCAAGTGTGGGGCATAGGCTGTGTTTTTCGGTCAGGGGTGGGCAACAAATGAGACCGGCTGTCCGTGTGATTAAAAATGGAGTGTTGTGGGCTCTCTGGAGCTGTGTGTTCTCCAATCTGTTTCCTTCAGTTACATCTGTTTCATTTTTTCTTAGTCAACAAAATGCAGATCTTTCAGGCTGATTCTTTTTAGTCCTTCTGGATCCTGTGTGGAACTGGGAAGTAAATCGTCAGCTTCTACACAAGGTGGCACCCTGTGATTCCAACCAGGTCTAAGAGAGCGATGCTGCTAAGAGATTGAGCCACAGCCACAAATTTTTATTTACCATCGGTGGTAAATTTCACATTTCCACTGTGGCAAGTGTAGAGGTAGAAGTTTGCATGTCATCTCTCAGTGCAGTCTCTGTCCCTATATCTCAAAGATTCAGAGCTGCCTCAGGAAAGGGCACTAGGACCACGGGACTGATCCCAGTTCATAGTAATGAATGCAGACCCCACATTCAGATTACATATGGAAAACAACGAAGCTTTATTGGTATGAGGCTCATTCCTGGGAACATAAGGGGGAGGGTTAGAGATGCAGTTCACATACCAACCCAATTAACTTTCAATTGGGTTTGCTGAAATCGGGAGCCAATTAGAAAGAACATGACATTTACAAAACTCTGAAATAGTTGAAAAGCAAATGTGTTTACTAGTTTTAAGATTCCTTTCAAAAAGTCATTTGTCCATTATTTGGAAGCTGCTTGCCCTGATTATAGTACTAGGAAATAGAAACTGGAATAAGATCCCAATTCTTGCAGTTACTTGACATTTACTCTAATTTAGACTACATTTAGACAGTGGCTTTATTATTGATATGGCTTTAAAACTGGTCCTATTTCTTGGGTGCTTAAATATTACACTTGCTGGGCTAAATGCATGTAATTTGGAATTGGTCCAGAGCATATCTGAAGTAGCCTGATTTTAGAATGACTGTACTCAATGTATTGTATGTAAAAATTAAAATAGTCTATTAAGCTGCACAGCCATCTGAGGCGTCTTGATAAAGACATCTTATAAGAGAATCGACTTCAAAGTTAAAAAGATATTTTCTGTTTTTAGTACTAATAATTGTATTGGTATTCATCAATTAGAAATAAACTTTACTTTATGAAAGATAACATTTATATACAAATAAAAGTTACTTTCCAAATGTAAAACAGAGGCATTCTGGTTTGGGCACTGAATTGGAAGCCAAGAAAACACAGTCTGTGTCTCAGTTGAAAAGCGTATTGTGTTATTTGCTTCAAACTGTTTTATTCCCAGCTCTATAATCACTGCCTACAGAGCAAGAAGCAAATGGAGATTTGGGGAGGAAATCTTTTACATGGTCAAAGTAAAATAACAACAATAACTACTACAGCAAAAAATTCATTCCTATAGTTGAGTTTCAGGTTTCAAAAAAGTTACTTTGAATTGTGTTAATTGGTTCTAAAATTCCTATGTCCAAAGGTAGGAAGTTGGAGAAAAGGTTAGCCATAATAAAAGCAAATATTAGCAGCAATGGCCAGGCCAGGAGACAGGCTAGTAAGGCATATGAACTACAAGCTAGAGTGGAATGGGGTCAGTATCACCAAATTTCTTCATAGTCAACATATTTTATATGCCAGCTATATATGAGGCATGGAACCAAAAATATAGTGATTAACAGAGCAGATGTTTTTCCTGCCCTCCTTGGATCTGCTGCAATTCAGGCTTTGGGGAATGCACTCTATTCGCCATTGGTTGGAAGGTCTTAGTCACTAACTCTGGATCAGCACGTTTAGAATGCTCAATGGTCAATAAGCTGAAGAGCCTGGATAGCAGGGAAGTACCATTGAGAAAACAAGAGTTTTGAAGTTAGGTTAGACCTAAATTTGAACCCAGTTCTGAAAGTTATTAGTGTTGAAACTTGGCAAATTATCTGAGGCTTGGTTTCCTTATTAATAAAATTATAATTTTTTCATAGGGTTACAGTAAGAATTAACTGAAATGCAACTGAGACAGTACATATAAAATCCACTATAATGGCTGGTATATTTTAGATACTCAATATTCCCTTTCCTGAGAGAGAGCAACAGTAAATATAGGGACTAAAAGAATGTACCCTTCTGAACTGGAGAAGTGCTGGGCATTCAGATTGAAACCCTGGATGACTCATTTCTTCAGCCATTGCTTTTTTCTCCCTTTCAGATGTGAACGCAGGGCTGACCCCCTCCCAAGAACTTCTTGTTCTTCCTTGCAGAGGATTGGAACTGTTCCAGAGGTGGCACTCAGAGTAGGACATGCCCATAAGCTTGAGGAAGGTATTACTTACAAGAAGTGAGTCACACATCACCATTGTTTCCAACAACAAAGTGGATGGAAAACACTCAAGTCCCACTAAACAATGCTCCAAGTTTTGCTGGGACAAACTGGCTAGACCATTTAGATACAGTATCTACCCTTCTGCCTTCAAAGGAGGAGAAGGTGAAGAGAAAAGGAGAGGAGGAAGAGGAGGAGATGGGGGAGGGAAGGAAGTGGAGGAGGTAATAGAGGATATAAGCATATATATTTGATGTCATATAGAGATCATATAGAGACAAAATTAGGAATCAATTTTTTTCATTGTTGGGCTTTAGCAAACAATCTACCTTTCTCTGAGCTAGGCAGAATATTTGTCAATTATTAGATAATGGTAAAATGTGTTACACTCTTTGTATGGATTTTGAGAGAACCCTGTAATGCTTAAAGACTAACCAAGAAACTCTTGGCTAAACAAGGCTGATGTTAATAGCTGCTACTTATTTGAGTCATCCTGATTTTCCCTCTCCTCTTTAGAACTTTCTCTCAGGCTAATGTAATGTCTCCTTTCCCTGAACTCTCACAGCAATTATTGCCCACAGATCTCACTTGGTAATTAATCATGTACTACTTACTGCCTGTGTCATCTCCTGTATTTTCTTTAAGTATTTACACTGGGGGGGGGTTGTCACTTATCTTTCCAGCTGCCCTTTCCTTCAACCAGTTACGCCTCTTACTGTTATTAATCTTTCCGAGCATCCTGGCATCCCATTAAGGTGAAAGTTCCACGAGGGCAAGAACTTTCTCTCAGACTTCTTTGCGTCTTGCACTGCACCCAACATGTTACACACATCTGCTGCTTCGGAAATGTGTGCTGTCTTAGTTAAATCTTGTAAGCTGAACTTTTAAAAACTCGAATATTTTTGAAATCAGAGAAATGCCTACCTACCACCCACTAGACGACTCTACCGAAGTTTGGGTGACAGGTTCAAGTTCACTTGTTGCACCTGGCGGCCTCAAACCATTAACCCTCACCGCTGCCATGAGCATCCTCCCCGTGATGGCGCGGACCAGCGAAGACGCCTCACCTTGGAGAGCTCTTTCGGACAGGTGCCGGAGAGAGGATGCGGGGGAGAGGGCTGGGACTGCCTGAGCGTTTCCGGGGCCGGCTGCGCCCCTCTGCGTGGGCCGACGGCAGGGACCCTCCGCACCTCTCGGGGAGGCGCGAACCAGCCCGCGCTCGGGGCGCCCTGGAGACGAGCGCTTTAGAAGTACGGGCTGGGGTGGTGGCTGTTGGGGCCCTGGCGACATCTCCTTGCACGCTCGCAGACTTCTGCACTCACGCGCTGCCCGGCGCCCTCCTCCGGGACGCCCCGCGAGCGGGGTGACGGGACAGCGGAGGCAGAGGCGCACGCTCCGGGGCGCGGGGGAGCTCGCGCACCTGGCACCTGCCACACGGCGAGGGCACGAGCCGGCCCGCGGAGGGGCGCCGCGGCCGCTGCCGCCGCCTCTCCCCGGAGCGGCCCGAGGCCGAGCACGCTCCCGCGGGCCGGCAGCGCCGCGGAGAGAGTGGGTGGGCAGGCGAGGGAGGGGAAGGGAGAGGAAGGAGGGTGGGAGGGAGAGGGCGAGGCGCGTCCCCGCGGCGGGGGCGCGCTCTCGCGCGGGCTGCCGGGATCGCTCGCCGCCGCTGTGGTAATGTCCGCCATGTTGGCCATGGCGCAGGGAGCGGATCGGGCGGGCGAGCGGCGGATCTAGTGTGTGGAAGCGGCCGCGGGCGGCGGGGGGCTGTTTTCGGGCGGGGTGGGCGCCCATGCTGTGGCCGGGGGCAGTGAGGAGGAGGAGGAGCGGGCCGGCCGCGCTGCACTGAGGAAGGAGGTGGAGGAGGCGGCGGGAGTCCTCCCCCCCTCCCCGCCCGCCCCGCCGCCGCCGCCCGGGCTGTTCCTGTAAGGCGGGGAGACAATGAGTAAACTCTCCTTCCGAGCGCGGGCGCTGGACGCCGCCAAACCGCTGCCTATCTACCGCGGCAAGGACATGCCTGATCTCAACGACTGCGTCTCCATCAACCGGGCCGTGCCCCAGATGCCCACCGGGATGGAGAAGGAGGAGGAATCGGTAGGGACTCGAGTGTTTATTACCCCCCCTTCCCTCCTCCCCCCTCCCCTTTGTCAGTCGGGCCTCGCCATTCACAGAGCGCTTTACGCTCGCTGGAGGGCGCCGCTGCCGCTCCAATGCATGGGACTCTACGCCGGCGGAGTAGCGTAAATCCTCTTGGCCGGCGTAGCGCCCGCCCGCGGCCGCCATGTTGTTGCGTCCCAGTGTTGTGATTAGCTCGCAGCGCTGCTTACGCTGCCGTAAGGGGGCCTTGCCGTAAGCGGCGGACGGGAATGGCGCAGAGAATGCGCTGGCCGCATTTGGCGTACGGCCTCTGTTTACCTTTTTCTCCTCCACCTCCCGGCGCAGTGTTAATGGCGGGGGATTCTTTGGCTAGGAAGGATTTTTTCCCCCCACTTTCAAATTTGATTTTGTATTGGGTTCTTTTTGAAATGACTGTGGAAAGTGAAGCGCTTTCAAAACAAACATCTTCCTCCTAGCAAGGTAATCATTCTTGGTCTCTCCCACCCCGCCCGAGATGGTGCAGCGGGATCACTCGGTGCACTGCGGTGGGGGAGGGCGGGGGCCGCCACAACCGAGCCGGACGGAGGGTTAAGTGAACCGTCTGCCGGCCCGCTCAGCGACCCCAGGCCAGGCGCGGGGGACAGCTCAGCCGGCCTCGCCGGGACGGCCCCCGCTCCGTGCGCGACGTTAGAGAGGAACCCGGGATGCTCGGGACCGAGCCGCCGGCGCTGCGCTGTCCCCAGGCTGTCCTCGAGAACTGTCATTGGAGGGTGGTCCCTTAGAAGTTGAGGACCTGGTACATATAAATTGACGGTTGTATTTTTGATAATATAGCACCTTTTGGCAAAAATGCTGCTTTCCTCCCCATGGGTTAAATTTTGCATTTGGCTGAATTTCATCTGGCTTGACAGTGTTTATGACTTGAGTGGTGGTACTTGCCGTGAGAAGTTCATAGTAACTGCACCCTCAAGAATTTCTTCAATGAACCTATGGTCCCGCCTTATTGTCAACCTCGGGTGTGTGTGGATTGGTTCTCTTGCTTCTGTGACTGTCAAAAGAAAGCTCAAGGTTTCCGTGATTGGTTTTCTCTTTTGACTATTAATATTGCAGGAAATGCTTTTATGCCTTTGATTGGCTGGTCGAATTCTGACCTCATTATGTTACCCTGTTATTACTACTTTCTGCTGTGATTTAATCACCTTTCTCTTTGGTATTTGATTACTTGAAAGTCTTCCGTCTTCAACAGAAAGTGAATATGGCCGTAGCATCAGGATGAACAGTTAAAAAATGCATAAGATCAAAATCCAACATTTATTCCTAAGGTTTAGAGCTGAGTCATATGTGATAATTCTTCTTCTTTTTTCCCTTTTAATGAAAATTGTTCCTAACTCAGTTTTTAAGGGGAAGGATAATGAAAATAAAGCCTTACTATGTACAATAACTGATTGTATTGAACTTTAAAAAACAACTTTGGAAGTCTTAGTTTTTTTTTATGGGTCTTGATCACAAAAGAAAGGTGACTTTTGAGTCTTAAAAGTACAGTGTTTGTAGTGTATGTAATTACTTGGATTCTGTTTTTGAACTTGAGTGAGGAAACCTGTTCTAGAATGAACAGTTAGCCCCTGGCAGCTATATTATTTTGCAATCAGCAGTATATAGTTTGCCACATATGTTTTGGTATTTTATCTTAATTTAGGAAGAAAACTTGCAGATTATTTTTTCATTTTGTATTGTAAATAAAAGCGCTTACCCTAGTCGCAATTTTGTACTGTTAACTTTTTTGGCAAAACTTGTGATTTTCAATCTAGAGTATGAGTGCTAAGCTTGGATTCTTTTTAGTAGTCTGCTTCAGTGCCCAATTTTAAGGACGAAGATATCCAGATTCTGATAGAACTACAGTTGAAACCCAGAACTTCTGATTCTTTGTCTTATCATTTCTGCCTCTAATGTTACAAGTGGAGGTTCTTGAAATCAAAATTAAACCCTAACAGTTAAGATTTGTAGTCTAAACTCTTTTGCTTCCCAGAATGTCCAGTCGGGGTGATAGTTCTTTATTTTTTTTAAGTTAAATTAACATTTATGTCAGAAAATTTGTGCTTTCATGAGTGACAGCCAATTTGATTCTTTTTTTTTTTTTTACAGGATTTCTGTTATTAAGCAGAATTATGTATTTAAAAAAGGGTTCTACCATGATAAAGAGTTCTAAGCACCAGTGAAATATAAATTTCACAAATGTTTTGTGTTTCACTTGAATCGTACTTTAACTTCCAGTACCTAGATGTATTTAATTAGTTATCTTTATACTTTTTTAAAAAAATCACATAGACGTGTAAGAAAGAGACCTTGGCTTATGGATTTGTAGTTGTTGCTTGGTGTTTCTAAACCATTCTTTCTTTCTTGGTTGGGAAAATCCTTTGACTTATTTTGAAACCTTGGTGGATGGCTGTCCCCTACTCCCTATCCATTTCCACCCTTCCTTAAAATTAAGGCCTGTCACCTCTGTGTAGCTATTGGATTATCATTAGACTTTGTTTATATAGTCATTAACTCAATTTTGAATTACATCCTGTCAATGCCTGGATGACGTGATCTAGGTGTTCTTTGGCATTGGCATTGTTGATAGCCATATCATTCTCTTAGCCTTTTCTTTTCTTTTGGACATGCAAGCATCTTCCCCCACTTCCTTATTTTCATGGTTTTTAAACTAAGGTCTGTCAGTTGGCACCCTCATTTAACTCGGTCCCTCTAGTGATCCTTATGGCACTTGGTCTAGGTCAGATACTGTAAACTTATGTTTGTTTAGAGTCTAAACCAGAAAGGTCAGGTGATCAATAATTCTGCCAACTCCCAAAGAGTGTTGTATAGTGGTAGTTGAGGTTTTTAATGATATCTTCCATTTATGGACTACCTCCTATGTCCCCATGCTGAGGACTTTACATATATTAACTTCATTTAACCCTTTTTAAAATCAACATTTTGAGGTATAATTTACATGCAATCAAATGTACCCGATTATAGCATAGAGTTTGTTGAATTTTGACAAGCGTATACACCTGTGGAGGCAAGATATAGAACATTACCAAAATTGAAAAAATTCCCTTGTGCTCCTTTGCAGTCAGTCTCTCTCCACCTCGAATTTCAAGCAGCTGCTTATCTGTTTTCTTTTACTATAGCTTAGTTTTGCCTTTTTTAGTATTTCATATATATGGCATCATGCTTTTTTGTGTCTAGCTTCCATTGCTCAGCATGATGCATTTAAGATTCATCCTCGTTGTATAAGTCTATTCCTTTTTAATGCTGAGTAGTGTTCTGGTGAATCTGATAAATTATATCCATCTATCTGTTGTTGGATATTTGAGTTGTTTCCAGGTTTTGGTTATCATTTAATCTTGGGAACTGCCTTTTGAGGTATTACTGTTTCTGTTTTATAATAAAAAGTGAAAAGGTCTTACTGGTAATAATGGACATAGCTAGAATTCAAGCCCTTGCCTTTAATGTCACAAAAGCCTATTCTTGTAATCACCGTGCTGCATATTCAGGGTTCTTACAGAACCCAGAATTATCACCTGAACTATTAAGTTCATTATGGTTTTTGTAAATAATATTGTACTTTTTATACTTTTGGGAAATTTAAAAGATGATGTCAGTTTGGTCAGACTATTAAGTTTGTAAGAAGTGTAGTTTTTTCATCACTTAATTTGGTCTTTTTGCTCTTAATTTGACTTTTCAGATTTTTAATTTTTTCTTAGCAATTTGTTAACTTTGCTTTTCCCTCTGTTGCCACCATTATGTTTATCTGACTGTTTATGTCATCTTAAGCATGTAAGAAATTTGTGAGAAACTATTCTATTATTTAGGTTTCTGTTTTGCTAGAATATAATCTCTGTAAAGGCAAAGATTTTTGCTTGTTTTGTTCACTGATATATTCCAAGTGCCTGGAACTGTGCCTGGACCATCACATATGCGTAAACAAGTTTGTTGAGTGTTGAATGAGCTTCTGTTTTTTTTCCTATACCAAAAGCCATGTTTTTGTGTTTTTACCCTCTTTCTGTGTCTATCTCAAATACATACACACATGCGCGCGCACACACACAAATTCATTGGCAGAATTTAATTATCATTATTATTTTTTGAGTTGGAGTCTCACTCTGTCACCCAGGCTGGAGTGCAGTGGCATGCTCACGGCCACTGCAACCTCAACCTGCTGGGCTCAGGCAATTCTTCCACCTCAGCCTTCCAAGTAGCTGGAACTACAGGTACGCACTACCACACCCGGCTAATTTTTGCTTTATTGTAGAGACGAGGTCTTGCCAAGTTGCCTGTGCTGGTTTTGAACCCGTGGTCTCAGGCAATCCTCTCGCCTCGGCCTCCCCAAGTGCTGGGTTTATAGGCTTGAGCCACCGTGCCTGGCCTGGAATTTAATTTTTTTCCAGGAATTTTTGGTTGTGTACTTTGGTATTATATATATCTAAATATTAGATCTTTTCCCCTGGAATCAGAGGCCTCTTTAAATATAGACTTTTTTTGACACAGGTATGATTGCAATATTAGTCATTATCTTATGTTAATTAACTCTCTCATGGGTGTATGTAGATTTGTGTGAGACATTTCTTCATACCAGAGTGAACCAAAGTCTGCCTGATCATGTGATTCACCTGATTTTTAAAGAATATCAGACTGATTAGAATTGCCATTTCCCCTTCATATGTTGTCTAATTTTTGTCATTATCTTAATATTTTAAGTGATATTTTGAATGATAGAGTAGGCATATAATCAGTCTTAATAGCTTTTCAAAGTTACTTTGCACGAATATGTTTCATGTTTCATAATCAAGAGGTTCTAGAGAGGCTATAAAATGCAGTTTTGTAAATTGATACTGTAAAACCATGAAGCATTTCTTCTTTCAACAAAAGCAAATGACATGCCAAGTATTACCTAAAATGCCAGTTGTTATCTAAATAAATATTGGGAAACTAAAGTGGTCTATTAAAAGTATGTGTAAAGTGGTATATTAAAAGTTTGTGTAGGGCTGTGTGCTGAAGTGTTGTTAGGATTAAAAGAAGATACAGACCTTGATTTCATGGAACTTACATGAGTATTTGAGGTCAAAAACATGTATCTGTAAAGTTAGTGAAAACTATGAAGTTAAGTCAACACTGACAGATATTGAAAGAGCATTAGAAAAAGTGAAATGTCAGTGAAGTTAGAGGAGTGAGAGAAAACTTACTGCAGTGTTATAGAAAAGACTTCTTGGAGAGAGGTGTAACAATTTGGGCTATCAGCTTTGGTTGTGTGGTATATGTTGAAGAAAATACTTGAACATGGGAGTATTTAAAGCAAGTTCTGTGGATGTCAAGTAGACTAAAGGTTCTTCCATTTAGATATTTTCTGTCTTTTTTGCCTAAACTACTTCCCATGATGATAGAAACTCCAAGAGGGCAACACTCTGATGTTACTGACTGTATATATAATTTTCCTAACTCTTTTCTTTTAGAACTGCAAACATCTTTTACTTCTTTCTTCCCCTTCCTTTTTTCCTTGCTATACCTTTAGCACTAGAAACTGTTTAAAACATAGAAGCATTCAGTAAATATTTAGTGAATAAATGAATAAAAATTGGGGTGGAGATGAAGTTGGGAAAAAGGTAGAATTACACCAGATTATAGATAGTTTTTGCCTAAGGAAATTGTATTATGAAAGAAACTATGGTGAATCCTTATTAAACATACTCCTTTAACAAGAATTTAAAGAAATGATTTATATGTATTATGTGTAAGTCTAGACTTTATTTGTTATCAGTTCTCTAACAATGAGGTGGAATGATTAGGTTGGTTTCAAGTAACAGAAACCAAATCTGGTTACTTTAAGGATCCAGAGGATTTTCTTACCGACTTCAAGGAAGGATTGAATAGTCAAATCTTGGGAAGGTCAAGAACCAGGGCAACTGTAAAGCCTTTCAGCAGCAAGGCTTCTTTAACAATTCCCAATCTTTTGAGAAGTGGTATAGGGTAGTGGTTAAGTGCATGTGTTCTGGTGCCAGACTGTATAGGTTTGAGTCTTTAGGCAGGTTAATGTTATCTATAAGATCTTATGGGGTTGTTGGAAGGATGAATTATAGTGTGCTTGGAACAATTCATGGCATGCAGTAAGCATTCAGTAAATATTAGCTATTATTATTATCATCATCATTGCTAAGTTTCTCCAAAATTCTAGATTCTTGAGATAGAGTGTTGTCGGTCTGGATTGTATCAGGTATCTACTTCCAAGTCTTCCCATCAAGGAGCAGGGGAAGTTAGTATACATGTGTTGGTAAGGGTTGCCCTCCCAGCCTGGGAGCTGCCCTGAGAGATCTACTACTGATGGGAATATAACGTGATCAAAAGTTAAGTTAAATTGCTGTAATCCATGGTTTGTCCTGAGGTATATTTGTGTACAGTACCCACTGTGTTTTTCCAAACCATGCATTTGTAATATGTTTTAATGAGAACATAATATTTTGTATGTATTATGTTTGAAAATGAAATTTGAATTAAGGAGTGTAAAAGAAATCTTGAAACTCCTTTTAAAGAAAGCAAACCCTTCATGCTTCTTAATTTCCAAAGTAATAAGGGATTAATTATGTGTGACTTCATAGAAATTATTTAACCTTCTAACCCTTAGTTTTCTAATTTGTGAAATAGAATTGGACTAAGTGACCTTTCAGGTACCTTTGGCTCTAAAAATTTCTTGTATCCCCTGGGCATATTGTCCAGAATGTTAATTAGATTAAAAGTACTAACAAATGTGATACTAAATATTAAGAAGCTGTTGATACAGAGGTTTTAACTCTTTCTTCCTACTGAGGTGCTGTCAGTTTGGCTTATAGTTCTTTCTTTCATGAGGATCAGTTACGCTTGTTCACTGATGCTATTTTTTCCTAGTACTCAGAAGAGCAGTCGCCACTCAGTGAAGTTTTGGATATGACCATTTTTTTGCTTTCATGAAATTCTCTTTCACTATCTGTATTTATTGTTGTAAGTATTCTGAAGTTGTGATTCTTTTAGTCCTTATCACTGGAGTTTATTTTAATTTTCTAATATTTCATGTTTCTTACTTGAGTGTGTGTATAAAGGGTTGTGTGAATGTTACATATGTATGAGAGAGTGAGAGTGCGTGCATGAGAGAGTAGACACATATTTTCACAACTAGACTAAATGCTTTAAGGAAGGTGTTGTGCCTTTGTTTTATTCAGTATCTGAGACAGGCAGGATAGCAACCCAGGCAAATAAGTGATAGAAAGGTTGCAATACAGGTAATAACCATGATGTTGATTATTTGGATTAAGTTTGGTTGTATCACAAAACATACAGCTCTGCATCTTCATTTAGTTTTAAGTAGAGCTGAAGTAGAAAAACAGTAATGGGTGCATAAGGACAGCTTGAGGACGAAAGGCTCACAGGGATCAGCCACTAAGGAGACCAGTGTAGATAGTAGAAGGTCCGTCATGATTATTTGATTTTGACTTAAAGTTGATCCTTGATTATTTTTACCTTGTCTGTACTATTTACGTGGAACATACTTCAAATTTGCCTACTCCATCATGCAGGACAGTTTCTTAAGGGATTATTTAAGAAGATGGCAGTCATTTCCAAATTCTCCTCAGCACAATTTCATTGTGTGTATTTGCTTTAGGTTTCTTTTTTCCTGTCAGCTAGTATTGCTGTGAAGTCAGAAGAATGCAGAGTGAAAGAGTCAGCTTCTCTAACTCATACTTTTGCTTCACAGATTACTTTCTTCCTTTTTTTTTTTTTGATGGGCAAAAGATAGGAGGCTGTTGGTTGGGGAGTCAACAAGCAGCACTCAGTTGTACTGCTAGTTTGATGAAGTTGTTGGAACTTTGAAATTGTGATTTATGTTCCCTATGGGCAAGGTAAATTACTTAACTTCCTTAAGCTCCGTTTCTTCATCTGTTTAATGAGAAGTATCAAAGCGTAGTTTTAAAGATTAAGCTTTTTGTAAAGACAAGTTGGTGCCTTATATAGGCAACTGCTGTTTTTTAAATTAAGTTTTCAGGCCTGGTGTGGTGGCTCACGCCTATAATCTCAGCACTTTGGGAGGTCGAGGTGAGAGGATTGCCTGAGCCCATGGGTTCGAGACCAGCTGAGACAACTTGGCAAGACCCTATCTCTACAATAAATCAAAAAATTAGTTGGGCGTGGTGGCGCATGCCTATAGTTCCAACTACTTGGAAGACTGAGGCAGAAGGATTGCCTGAGTCTAGCGGGTTGAAGCTACGGTAGCCGTGAGTGTGCCCCTCCACTCCAGCCTGGATGATAGAGTAAGACTCTGACACAAAAAATAAATAAATAAACTGTAGTAAATTAACAGTTTTCATTTATAGAGGATAGCAAATGTAAAGGGTTGTGGAAGAGTGAAATATACCAAGTATTTCCATACATTATTCTGTAATATAGTTTCAAATTTTTTATACTGCTAATTAAAAATATTCTTGCAACTTGAGGCTAGGAGTTTGAAATTAACCTGGCAACATAGACCTCATCTCTACAAAAGATTAAAAAATTAGCTGGGTGTGTGACACTTGACTGTGGTATTAGCTGCTCAGGAGGCTGAGGTGGGAGAATCACTTGAGCCCAGGAATTTGAGGCTGCTGTGAGCTATGATCACACCGCTGCACTCCAGGATGGATGGTAAAGTGAGAATGAAACCCTGTCTTTAAAAAAAAGCATGTATATTTTTACAGCTGTCAAACATTAAAAGGTAATATGTGTATTTTCCTCTCTTTTCTGGCAGAGCAGTTAACAAATTGGTTTAAAAAATTTAAGGCCTTGAAAATGTGCTACCAAGAGAATGAAATCTTTAGCCAATCCTTAGAATAATAATTGGACCCTGAATAATTAATGGGTAAATATTGTATTTGTTTTTCAGAATTGATTTTTTTTAAAAAGATTAGTCATGGGGAAAAATAGATTTTAGTGATGAGATTTTGTTCAGTGGGTGGTATACACGAGAAAAGTGAATGAAAAGAGACATTCTGATATACTAGTGAACTTTGGGATGAGCACCTATGTTTGGAAATTTTGGAAAGTTTGGCATTGATGAGGATAGTCATGCCATTTATTTGATCTTTGAGATATTTTTCAACTCTGGGACACTGTTAGCAATCAGTTTGTAGTTGGTTGTATGGGACGGTTGCAAGTAAAACAGGAAGTTTGTTTCATCTGTCTCCTGCCCCTTAGTATTTGCAACATTCCAATTGGGATAACACAAAAATGCTTCCTCTCTCAATTTTCAAATGAGGGCCATTGCACCCAATTTGAGAATCATTATCCAGGGCTTCTTAACCTTTTTTTGGTGCTATGGACTCTTTTGGTAGTCTGCTGAAACTCTTCAGAATGATGTCTTACATGCATAAAATAAAATCAGATAAACCATGTATACTGAAATAAAGTTAGCAAAATGTTATAACAGCTTTTATTATATGTACTTGATTAACACTTAAGAACAGAATCTAGAGTTGGATCTAGTTATCTTTATTCCAAGTAGTGATGAGTGTAAACAATATTTTGACAAATTCAACCACTGTAATATGACGTGAAAAGATATGTGATTTCTGTTGGTATAGCTAGTCACAGGTATACTAGTACTGTACTGCTGTGGTCTGCTTAAATTAGTAATTGAAGGAAATGTTACGGTTGTTAGAAGTTAGTGAAATTAAAGAAATGATTATTTGCCCATTAGAGTTCATGGACCCTTTAGTTCTCTTTCTGTGGATGTTTTGGGGACTTATGACCTGAAGTTCAGAGCCCTTCAGGAGGATTTCCCATGGAAATCCCATTCCTGTGTCATCCTTGTCCCAAACTTGTTCTCTCTCAAACTTTCACCATAGTTGTTTGTGATATTTATTCGGTCAGTAACTAGCCCCATGAACACAGGAACCTTGTTTGTGTTACCTTTGTAGTCCCCATCATCTGGTCTAGGTAATGGCATATGGTAGTTACTGACTAAATATTTGATGACTGAATGAATAGCACCTGCTATGTTGCTTTAGCCACAGAAAGGAATAAGGTGTGGTAACTGTTTGCAAGCAGCTTATAGTCCAGTAGGAGATAAAGAGTTATACACAGATAACTCCATATAAGGTTTAATGGGTTAATATGGAAGATAAAAATGATATTGTGGAAATTTATGTTATGGAGACATGATCTGAACCAGAGTTTATATGAATTCATGTAATAGCTAATTTACTATAATATGCTATTAAATTAATTTTTACAAATTTGTCTTGAAGTGATTTCTGTATGCCAGGATGCCATGAGTTTTTTAGATGTATGTTGTGACTTTCATGTAGTGAATTATGTGATACTCAGTAGAGTTGTTAGAGAGTTGAAACAATTTTTGTGGTCTAGTGTAGATTAACCTTTTAGGGCAGGCAGAATTGTATTTTATTGAAACAGTTTTTTTTTTTTTTAATTTTAAAGATGTGGGGTACAATTCAGGGTTAGGTATTCAAATGTTCATCATGCAGGTACCCTTGTTGATGAGGTGTGCCCCTCCTTCTCCTGGCAGTTTCCCACTACTGCCAATCCCTTTCTTATAGTATTATGATAGCTGTTCAAGGTCCGCTTCTGAGTGAGAACATGTAGTACTCTGTTCTTTGTTTCTATGATAGATCACTGAATATGATAGACTCTAAATCCATCCAAATTGCTGCAAAGTCCATATGTTTGTCCT
>CAUYQG010193407.1:0-11508 GCA_963574415.1 Tarsius wallacei
CTCAGGGGAAGGCTTCTGGCTTGCCTCTGAGCCAAGTCAGCAGGCAGGTGCCCTTCGCAGAGAGCACAGCACTTCTCAGGGAGGCAAAGAGGACTCCCTCCCGCAGTAAGGAGGGCCAAGGACTAGGGAAAAGCAACTTCCCACCAGCATCTGGCACTCTTCCCGAAGCTGGTGTGGCCAGCTCAGAGCTTGCCAGGGATTCCCTATGTCCACCGCCCAAGACTGGATCTGAAAGCACCTGAGTGTCTGGGGAATGGGGATGGGGTTCACGTAAAGGAGGAAAATAGGGAGAAAAGAAAGGTAGGCTTGCCAATCGTCTTCTTCCGCTGCTGGAAAGCTCCGCTTTCGTAGAGCCCTGCTCCCCTTAACCACCTGCTCCTCCAAGGCAGATCTTCCGACACTGCACAGCCCGGACAGAAGCGGCAGCAGCCGCCGCAGCCGACAGCCTCGTGCAGCCTGGACGCAGCACCCTGTGGCTGCAGACCTGCGCGAGCAGGCAAGCGAGCGTGCGTGCGAGCGAGCGTGCGTGCACACGCACCTGTGCACGCCCCGACCGGGGACACTTCAGCAACACAACCACTTCTGGTGCGACAAAGGACATTTCAAAATGAGTCTAAAGCCCCAGGGCCCCTCAGAACTTCCTGTTATTTCCTGGTCAAAGGTTCTTGCAAACAACCTTGGAACCCAGGCAGGCAGGTCAGACCGTATTGATCTCTGTATCTCCCACAGTGACTAGCACCCAGCCTAGAACACGTGAACGCTCAGAAGTCGCCACCAAGTCGACGAACATCAGTTCCTCCCGAGGGTTCATCACACACCCTCGACGGGGCTCCGAGGACCGGGGAGACCGCTGTGAGAGCCCCTACACCTTCCAACCTGACCAGCGGAATTGAATTCCATGCTTGACTCCAGAGTGGACTTTTTATTTCACGTTGACCATGTGTAAAAGTTGGGAGAAAGAGACTCAAGTCTGTCTGTCTCCTTCGCTGGGGCCCACTGGGATTTCCACATATGGTTCACACAACCACAAGCCCCCACTGGCTAATGTCACAAGAGTTCTGAGTGTTGGGATGTAAGGAAAGAGTAACAGTGGGAAAGTGTTGGGGCAGATCTGTTTTTAAGGGGGGAAAAGAAAGAAAAGAAAACTTCCCCTCCCCGAATGGCACCCTGGGGGTAGCTTGCTGTCCACGTGACATTTACTGGTGTTACTTCCGTTCTGCCTCTGCACACTTGTGACTGGAAGGAGCCTGGTTAAGAGCTGGAAGTGTGTTTTGCTCTGGTTTGGGGTCTTGCCCTCTTCCAAGGGACCAGCAAGTCTGTGCCAATGTCTGTGTGCTCCCAGCGGACCAGCAAGACTGTGCCAGTGTCTGTCCAGCCATCATAGGCCAGAGCCCTGCCCGTGGCGAGGCTTTCCCCAGGGCCCAGGGCCTCTGCTCTGCAGCTGCCAACTTCTTCTCTTCAGTGGGGAGGGAGGCTGGGGCCTTCCCAAGAGACCTAAAGGACGGTCCACCCCTGGCAGCAAGTCCGGGGAGCTGCTGGCCTCCGACCATCTGCTTCACCTGCTTCGCCAGGCCTGGGGCTTGGCCCAGCGGCCCTGGGGCCTGCTCAGCCCCTGCAGGAGCCCTTCCCGAGGCCTGGGGTGCTGGCTCAAATGAAAAAGCCTTGGCAGGAGGCTGGGAAAGAAGTCTGGCCTGGGTGAGTGACTTAACAGCTTGCCAAGGGTGCTCTGAAGGGGATACCACCTTCCCAGGTGGCTGGAGAAGAGGGTCTGACGCGCTGCCTTTCTCAACAGCTCGCGGCATATGCCCCAGCCCCTTGCTGGCAGGCCAAGAAGACGGCTCCAGCACCGGCATCTTCTCGTCAGCCTGTGGTGTGGACTCGTGAGGAGAGGCTGCCCGCTCCTTCTGGCGAGGAGTGAGGTCGATGAGATCCATCACCAAAGCAGCTCTATTTTTTGACTGAGTGTTCTGGTCCACGGGCCTCAGTGCTTTTTCTTTAGCTACCAGGGTCTGGACCACAGCGGAGAGTACTTTTTCAGGAGGTGGGAGTCTCTGGGACAAAGAAGCATGGGATTTCTCTGGGGGCCTGTCGGGAGTCTGGGGTTTGGAACTGCTGGTAATGAGCAGTCTGTCTGTCGGCGGAAGTCTCAGGCCAGTGGGGACTGGGGATTTCTCCAGTGACTGGGGCCTCGGGCTGGCAGCACCTATGGATTTATCCAGCCTTGGGTCAGCTGTCCCCAGAGGTCTTTCCAGTGGTTGGGACCTGACTGACGGTGAGGAGCTTGGGCTGGTCACTGGAGAGGGTTTGTCAGATAGCTGGGGTCTTGGTCCTGCCACTGCAGGTGGCCTGTCCAGTGGCCTCTGGCTGGATACCAAGGATTGGGGTTTGGTCCCTGACCCAGCAAGGTCTCTGACTGTTTCTAAAAGCTGGGGCCTGGAGTCAGTTCTCTCAATAGGTCTTTCAGGTAGCAGTGGCCTCTGACAAGTCCCTGCCAGAGCTTGTTTGGAGAGTGACAGCGTCTGGTTGGTATCAGCAGATGGCTTATCAGACATCCTGGGCCCCTGAGCAGCCAGGCCTGGTGATGGCTCTGCCAGGTGAGTGCTTTGCCCTGGAGGCCGTGGGACGGGGGGAGGCACATACTCACGGATCTCCCCCGGTTCCAGAGGGTTGGGCCCACAGGGGTCATGCTCAGTGCAAGACAGGCGCCCATCCAGCTTAGAAATAAAAAGCATCCCTTCTCGATGTTGCTTGCAAAAGGAGCTGGGGCACATCTCACAGAAGGAGGCTGCTTCCTTCCCACAGATGTCACACTGATGCCAAGGACACTCCCATTTTCCTGCAAACAGGAATGAAACAAAAGCTTAGGAAAAAAGAGGTGAAGTGAGTTGGGCCACAGCTCTGGGGCCATCTGCAGGCAGGAATGCAGACCTTCCTTCACACTGCCCTGCTTCACAGAACTCATGCCACTCACCTGCCACCTCCTGCCCCAGAATGCCAGATTCCTCCTATGCACAGAATGCATAAAATAACAGCAAAATATCAAGCAGCAGCTGGTATCAACTAAATATACAAGGAAGAGTAAATCCTAACTTCTTTTTTTTTGAGGTGCAGTCTTACTCTGTCGCCTCGGCTCGAGTGCAGTGGCATGCTCATGGCCACCGCAGCCTCCACTGGCTGGACTCAGGTGATCTTTCTGCTTCAGTCTTCCAAGTAGCTGGACCCACAGGGGCGTGCCACCACGCCCTGCTAATTTTTTTATTTATTGTAGACACAAACTCTCTGTCAAGCTGCCTAGGGTGGTCTCAAACCCCTGGACTCAGGTAATCCTCTTGTCTCCACCTCACAAAGTGCTGGGATTACAGGCGTGAACCACCACGCCTAGCTAAATCCTAACTTCTATGACTAGTTCCAGTAAGGGAAAATAAAACCACCCAAAGATCTTCTTAGAGGAAATGTTCGGATACTACTTTCATAGTTTGACAAACTCCATTTGTCCTGTGCAACTTTGAAGTATTCAACTTACAGCTATTTAGACTCCTGCTTATTTAGTTATTAACAGGAAGAAAAAAGAGAAACACAATTGCAAAAAATGGAGATTTACCTTTGCTCAACTGTACAGCCTGAAACCAGCCCCAATCATTACTGGGCTGTCCACACAGCATCAGTGGAAAAGACCCAAAGCCAACCACAGCCCCACATTGTGAAACTCAAGTTTAACCACGGACAGGATCTCCAACCCCCAATGTACTATGCTAGCTCTCACTCCTGGCAGCCTGCAAGATCAGTTCCATTGCAGTGTGCGCCGGCGACGGCCCTGAGCAGTTGATTCTGAAACAATTCCACTTCCTGGCACGAAGAGGTCAGTGTGATGGCCTTGCCCTCATCCTACCTCAGTTTCTTTGATTTCATCACTCTGGCCAACAAACACTGAAGGAAAGCCGATTTGAGGAGAAACTCCTTTAACTTCCACCCCAAAGTTCTTCACCTTCTGCAAATCCTAGAAGCAGGCCACTAGCAATGTAAGGTGCACTGTATAATCTCCTCACCCTGACTATCAAACAGATGGCATATCCAAGTCCCTAAAAGTCCTCTAACCCCAAATCACCTCACAAAGGTTATGAGCCTCTTCAGCCACACATCTCCTAGGCACCAATCACCCGAGCAGCCTTCTCGTGTGTTAGTCTCCTTTGGAAAAGAAGTCTCCTCTGCGAGGAAGAAGACCCCACTAGGCTGAGGGAGTAGCTTCAAGGGGGACAAGCCATCTCACTGGCTGGGATGACCCAAAGGCGCTATGGTCTCAATCTTTCTTTTGTTTTTTTTTTCAAGTCGGATTCTCACTCTGTCGCCCAGGCTGGAGTGCACTGGCATGCTCACGGCCACCGCAGCCTCGACCTGCTGGTCTCAGGCAATCCTTCCACCTCAGCCTTCCAAGTAGCTGGAACTACAGACGTGCGCCACCACGCCCAGCTAATTTTTTTTTTTATTTATTGTAGAGACGAGGTCTTGCCATGTTGCCCAGGCTAGTCTCAAACCCGTGGCTCAGGCAATCCTCTCGTCTCCGCTGGGATTACAGGCATGAGTCACAGTGCCTGGTCCTCAATCTTTCTCTGGATAAGCAACATGATTTCGTGGACCTGGAGTCAGAAAACCTGTCAATCCAGCTCTTCCATGGTCTTGTGAAAAGCCATCTCACCAATCCTGACTCCCCGTTTCCACATGCACGTTACAGGAGAAAAGGGACCTACATGGGTTGCTGGGAGGAAGAAATGATGTTAACGTAAGTACTTGACGCACAGCAGGTGCGTTTCTGTCCCTTTCTGTGCAACCAAGGATTCTCAGCCCCTGTTGTCATCCACTTCCAGAATAAGAACACAGACCACACCCCTCAACACCATGCGTGGGGAGACCAATGGTTCTTTCTCCCAGATGGCATGAGACGAGGCAGAGGAGAAGAGAAAATGGATTCTGGCACTAACCTGCGGGTCGCTTGGTGAGGTTGAGACAGTCTGCGTGGTAGACTTTTGGGCAGCCTGGCTTCTTGCAGGAGACGAGCTGGCCAGCGTCCCCGCAGCTGAAGCACTCATCCTCTCGCTCCTTTGTGATTTCGCCCTGGGTCCTGCGCTTCCCCTGTTGCTTCTTCTTGAACTTCTTTGACTTTTCCTCCGTGGCAATGGGCTGATTCTGAAGGCCAGATAGGAAGCAATCAGTGTTCTGTCACACACGCACACTGCCCTCGAGCAGGCCAACTATCCTGAGACGCAGTGTCTTCTCTGGAAAAGACAGTCCCCACCGACTGTCATGAACATAAGGGAAAACTCATTTGACAAGACACCTGGCAATCACAGACAGCCAATATATGGCAGCATTATCACTTTTGTACCAATTACTCCTGCCACCGCAATGAAATAGAAAAGGTCTTATGTGCCTTTCTTAACAAATAAGACTAGTGTTAAATAGCACCCTTCCCATGTTTTATTTTTATGTTTGTCTAACTTAAAAGTTAAAGAAGATTTCATTGTATGTGTGTGTACATATGCACATTTCTTGTATATTCAGCAGACCTTTGCTGAACATTTACGAGTCGTGTGTTACGAAGACACAAAAAAATCATTCACCGTCCTTGCCCTCAACAAGGCTATGCATCTTTAAGTCACGTTAGGTTAATGACCAACAATCCCATGACAGGCCCTGGTCCAGCCTGCAGGTCTCTCTGTGCTCCCTGCAGCCCACACTAGGTCACCTGACCCTTTGGATTTAATCATGTCCACTTTAGCCTAAAAACACCCCGGACTGATCCATAAGGCTTAGTGAAGGTCCCTCCTATTCTGACATGCCAATATTAACAGACTACAGTAATTTATTTTTGTTTTAGATTAGAAAATATAATTTACTTAAAAGTAAATGAGAGAGAGAGAGAGAGAGAGAGAGAGAGAGAAGATTCACCTCCCAAGGTGAGGGAGGGGGCCAAAGCCAGGAAGCATGGCTACAGCTATAGCTCAAAGAGAGCACATGGCCACACAAGAGTCTAGCAAAGCAACAGCCTACAGTGATTTCTAAACTTCTGCTCTGGCATTTCTCTCACTGATTCACATGTGAAATGCTGCCCTACACAGAGCTCAAGGATGCAGGAACTGACACACCCAAGGCACCTAACAGTGCTAACTACTGGCTTTCAATTTATAGCAAACAAGTGAACAGAAATCTTAAGGTATTATTAGCTACACCAACTAACTAAGCAAAAGCAAAACAAACCCCAATGTAACATGATTTTCCTTTTTTAATGAGTTAAAAGAATAGTAAATGAGTGTTCTTCATTTTCACATGTTATTGCTCAAAATGGTTTACTTTAAAAAGTTGGTTTCTATGCTAATTGCATTTTCAGTTGAACTTCATAATCAGAATGCATAACAGGAAATACCCAACCGAAATCACTGTGTGACTACTCTGCATCAAAATTAAACTTCAATTTTCACTGTGCTGTTACTTATGACAGAAACCTTGAAGCATCCAGATGTTTACCTATCATGTCCATCCATATAAAATCAATCAAAATGATTAAGACTATAACTGCAAGAAAACTTTTTTTTTTTTTGAGTTGGAGTCTCTGTCACCCAGACTGGAGTGCAGTGGCCGCTCCCGGCCACCGCAGCCTCGACTCGCTGGGCTCTGGCGATCCTTCCACCTCAGCCTTCCAAGTAGCTGGAACTACAGGCACGCGCTACCACGCCCGGCTAATTTTTTGATTTTATTGTAGAGATGAGGTCTTACTTGCCTAGGCGGGTCTCGAACCCCCGGGCTCAGGCAATCCACTCACCTCAGCCTCCCAAAGCGCGGGATTACAGGCTGAGTCACCGAGCCCGGCTAAGAAAACTTTTAAATAATATTTAAGTAGCAAAAAGACTTGTAAGTAATTCTTAACAGCTGTGGAACTGTAACTCAGTTAAAGTGCACATAGAAAAACAAGACACAGCAATGTTTGCTCTTCGTTACAACGGTGAGAATGAAGAGCCTTACTTCCCCTGTGGTGTCACACTAAGAATCTTAAGCTGCACACTCTTCAGCATCTTCAGAGAGAAATGGCGAGGGAGACACAGAGACACCAAGAATCTCAACAGCTTCTCGGGAGAAACCAATGAGGCGGGAAAGTAACCTTCTTTAAAAGCATCACTAATCAAAGTCAGGTTGCTCAAAAACACTTTGACAATACCCAGAGATCCTCTCTTTCGTAAATGAATGATCAGAATGCTTAGTAAATTAAGCCGGTAGTCCAACAGACACATACTCAATATTGTTATTTCAAAGAACTCTTTTCTTAAAATGAAGACTTAGCCCTAACACTGCTAGGGAGGGGGGACCATACCACTATTCCCAACGAAAACGTCTGGAAGGGTGGTACCTTTGGCCTTACACCCAAGAAGCCGCTGCAGTTTGAGGCTCCACATTTGCAAACAGTCTTTCCATTCCCAAGGCATTCTAAGTTGTAGTTGAAGGTAAGTTCAGTGCCTGCATGAGAACGTGAAAATATTAACAAATATGGCTTAATAAAATTACTTCTGTATTACACAAGATTCCAACTCCCAAGAGAACAGATTAATTTAATTTAATTTATTTTTTTGAGTCTCACTCTATCACCCAGGCACACAAGGAAACAAGATCTCTGCTTGAGAACAAAGATACAGTGAAAATAGACCTGCACAGGCTTTATATTTAAATATATATTTTTTGAGTTATAGTCTCACTCTATCGCCCAGGCTGGAGGGCAGTGGCACACTCACGGCCACCCCAGCATCGACCAATTGAGCCATGGAGCCCGGCCAATTAATTTTTAAAAAGAGAATTTTAAGCCTTGCATGGTGGCTCACGCCTGTAATACCAGCACTTTGGGAGGCGGAGATAAGAGGACTGCCTGAGCCCATGGGTTCGAGAGCAGCCTGGGCAACTTGGCAGGAGCTTGTCTCTACAATAAATCAAAAAATTAGCCAGGTGTGGTGCCGTGCGCCTATAGTTCCAGCTACTTGGAAGTCTGCAGTGGCAGGATCGCCTGAGCCCAATAGGCTGAGGCTGCGGTGGCCATGAGTGTGCCATTGCACTCCATCTAGCATGGGTGACAGAGTGAGACTCCGACTCGAACAATAACTTTTAAAAAAAGGATTTGTGAACTTAATACATCCTAATCCTATAACGTTATTCAACAGCTGATACACTGAACAGAAAAAGTTAAAATGCTTAACAAGTAATATTTAAGATAAATTTTGAGGTATCATTTACCTCAGGTTGTTTTTCCTTTGTTTTCTACTAATTCAGATACAAAATGTATTAACTCATTAGCACAAACAAAAAGCAATTTATTATATATCAATGAGCCAGGCACTGGGAGCACAAGAATGAAGCAAATCTGTTGGTCTCCACCCAGGTGGGCACACAATATCTGGCAGCACTCAGGTGAGAGGCACCCCAGGACAGAGTAACAATACAAAGTTCTACATCACAGACTGGCTGCACGGCTCAGGTATGCCACAGTTCAGATGGATGATCTGAACCTCAAACAGTCCATTTGTAAAACAGAGAAGTAACCAGCTCAGAAGCTTAACGAGAGACTGTGACACAATGCCCATAGCAATAATTTGTAAACTTTAAAGAGGTGTATAGGCCGAGCTTTGGGAGGCCAAGGTGAGTGAATTGCCTGAGCCCGCGGGTTTGAGAGCCGCCTGGGCAACTTGGCGAGACCTCATCTCTACAATAAATAAAAAAAATTAGCTGGGCGTGGTGGCGCGCGCCTGTAGTTCCAGCTACTTGGAAGGCTGAGGCGAAAGGATCTCCAGAGCCCAGCAGGTCGAGGCTGCGGTGGCCAGGAGCGGCCACTGCACTCCAGTCTGGGCGACAGAGTGAGACTCCAACGCAAAAAAAAAAAAACAACAAAAAAACGAGGTGTACATAGCTTAAGATGCAAACTGTCCCCTTTCTGTCAAAAGTCTGTTTCATCAAAACTGGGAGAGCAAATAAAACACAGAAACATTCAAACTCTAAGTTCATAAGTCAAAGCTCCTGAGGGAAGGCTAACATACAAGAATTTTATATAAGTATATAAGGAGGTTGCCTCTGGGTTGGGATAACGGTTTATAGCTAATTTATAAAGTGCCAACCATTCATATATAAAACTGTCAAGTCTTGGAAGACCTCTCATTGCAGACTGACATGCCTATTTTTTTTTTTTTTGAGTAGGGGTTCACGTTGGAGTGCAGTGGCATGCTCACGGCTACCACAGCCTTGACCTGCCGGGCTTAGACGATTCGTTTCAATCTTCCAAACAGATGGGACTTCAGGGACATGCCACCATGTCTGACTAATCTTTTGACTTAATGTAGAGATGAGGTCTCACCACATTGCTCAGGCTGGTCTCAAACCCCTGAACTCAGGCAATCCTCTCGCCTTGGCTTCCCAAAACGCTGGGATGACAGGCGTGAGCCACTGTGCCCAGCTGATATACCTTTTATCAGTGAGACTAATATATATAGTTTTTCATCTAATGCTGGAAATAGATCATTATTTTTTTATTCAGTTGAGCAAAGTACAAAGCAGCTGACTTATGACTAGGGGTCATGTTGCAGGATTAGTAGAATCATTCCTCACACGGCAAAAAGCTTGCAGAAACTGAGTGAAGAGCGGGGTGGCATCTCCCACTAATGCCTTCTTGAACTAACTCGATTGAATGTTGAGTGATTCTACTCACACTAATTTTTTCTTGCAGAAAAACTTATGAACACACAACTAGATTTTTGTAGGCTTTATGTACATATAAGGCAACTCCACCATAACCATAAACCTAAGGTACCAAGATACTTGGCATAAGGTGTTGCTTACTGAACACATCCTGTGTTAGTATAATCATATAATGAGCTAAAATAACTCAGACGGTATCAGTACTCATAAAGGCACACTGGATACCATTCCAGAAAAGAGCCCAACGTGTAACAATTCCAGATAATTCCCAGTTATTGGGGATAGGAAATGAGTGAGATAAACAAGAAGTGAGATGGCACACATGGGAGACAGTAAGTGACAGATATGTGAAAAGCCTAAGAAGCTGGGTGACAATCTGCCTCTAGCTGCCCAGGCCTCTGTTCCAACAGGCACTCGGTCTGGCACTCAGCACACTGTCTCATTTTCCATCCCAACCACGCAAACTGGAAGAAAAGAGAGGGCAGAAACAAGGTCTGAATTTCAATACCAAGTTACCAAAGCTGAGTGAACACAGGAGGAGAAAATAAATTTGTGGCTACACATGGTAGAGGTAGCCATTCCCATGGATGGGGACCAAAGGATCTGAGTAGGAAAGCAGGGCGCTGGCAGTGGTCAGGAGACGAACTTAGTCATGTGCCTGAGTAATCAATACAGAGAAACCCCTGCAACCCTGGGTCACACAGAGATAAAAAGGATGGAAAGAACAGTGGTATCAGATTGAAGAACCCAAGAAACATAGGTGTACAGCCACCTACCTTATTACAATTTTGCAAGGATTAAATGAGACAATATGCTTAGAAAAGTGTCTGTATCTGACAACATTTACTAAATTATTCCTATTACAAAGCAGAAGTCAAAACAATTTATTCTGAAGCCATTCAGTCCAAAAATGTGAAACAAGTCAGCATTTAAAAAATTGATCTCGGCTGGGCACGGTGGCTCACGACTATAATCCCAGCACTTTCGGAGGCCGAGGTGAGAAGACTGCTTGAGTTCACAGGTTTGGGACTAGCCTGGGCGACTTGGTGAGAACTCATCTTCACAATATATCAAAACATTAGCTGGGCGTTGTGGCATGTGCCTGTAGTTCCAGCCACTTGGAAGACTGGGGCATAAGGATTGCCTGAGCCCAGGAGGTCGAGGCTGCAGTGGCCGTGAGCGACAGGGTGAGACTCCAACTCAAAAAAAGAAAAAAAAAAAAACCAATCTCGTGGTCAAGGGAGGGTAGTGCATAGTGATGATTTAATACTTTAAGCGAAGCAAATGAAAAACAAGAGAAAAGAATGCATGGCTCAAGTTTTAAAATCTGAACTCGCAGAATTTTTAAAACTATAAAAAAGTCTGTAAGACTTGTGGAGAAGGCTGGGCTTGGTGGCTGACCCTGTTATCCCAGCACTTTGGGAGGCTGACGCAGGTAGATTGCCTGGGCCCGCAGGCTCAAGACCAGCCAAGCCAACTTGGCGAGACCTCGTCTCTACAATAAATCAAAAATTAGCTGGGCATGGTAGCGTGCACCTGTAGTTCCAGCTACTTGGAAGGCTGAGGTGGAAGGATCGCCGGAGCCCAGCAAGTCGAGGCTGCGGTGGCTGGGAGCGGCCACTGCACTCCAGTCTGGGTGACAGAGTGAGACTCCAACTCAAAAAAAAAAAAAAAAAAAAAGGCTTGGCACAGTGGCTAATGCTTTTAAAACCAGCAAATTGGGAACCCAAGGCACGAAGAAACCATGACACCAGGAGTTAGCGACCACCCAGGGCAAAGCAGTAAAAA
>CAUYQG010193414.1:0-28040 GCA_963574415.1 Tarsius wallacei
CTGGCACTTTCTTGCATTGGGTTCTGTTAAATGGCAACTACTTGCAAAAAGTTGGTGACAACGACTACTAGTGCTACTTTTTACCCCTATAGCTTTACCTCAGCCCAGCAGGTTGAGGCTGTAGTGGCCGTGAGCATGCCACTAAACTCCAGCCTTGGTGACGAAACGAGATTCCAACTTAAAAAAAGAAAAGAAAAAAAAAAGGATGTGAATCTAAATCTCCAAAAAATAAAGTCTATTTTTTTTTAAAAAGAGAACTGGGCTGAGGTAAAGCTATAGGGGTAAAAAGTAGCAATAGTAGTCGTTGTCACCAACTTTTTGCAATTAGTTGCCATTTAACAGAAACCAATGCAAAAAAGTTCCATGTTATTCTCTTTTAATTACCCAAACAGCAAAGACCGTTTAGAAGACCTCCTACCTTGGGCTGCTGGAGAGGTGGTGAAGGAGGTGTCTGAGGAGAACTACTGCTAGGCCATGGTGAAGTACTTTCGGTCATGTAGAGATTCCCAGGTGGTGCTGAGGATGCAGCTGAAGGCCATGGGTAACGGGCACTCATTCCATAAGCACCTGAAGCCCACATATCCTCCTGTGGTCGTACAGTCGGCCCTGACTGTGGAACATTACGATTACCATCACCATAAGGGTAATGAGGCAGAGTCATTCCAGGGTTCTAGATTGAGAGGAAGGAATATGCCGGTCATTGCTAAAAGTAACTTAAAAGAAGTAGAAAGCCGGCGTGGTGGTTCACACCTGTAACCCCAGCACTTGCAGAGGCAAGAGGATTGCCTGAGTCCACAGGTTCGAGACCAGCCTGGGCAACTTGGTGAGACCTCATCTCTACAATAATCCAAAAAATTAGCCAGGCATGTTGGTGCATGCCTGCAGTTCCAGCTACTTGGAAGGCTGAGGCAGAAGGATCACCTGAGCCCAGCAGGTCAAGGCTATGGTAGCCGTCAGTGTGCCACTGCACTCCAGCCTGGGCAACAGAGTGAGACTCTGACTCGAAAAAAGTAGTGAAAATATTCAACAACAGACAGATTCTGAGATACTTCCTCTCTGCCTAACAGAGTATACTTTAGCTGCTACTTGTCTAAATTGTGGTAACTCTAATTAAATCAGTTTCAATAATTTATCCAACCCTAAAAATCTTGGTTCCAAAGAAAACAAGGGGAGATTTGATGGCAATAAAACTCAGAAGGAATAAGGCCTAAAATTCAACAGATAAAGTGTAAGTCTGTCCCATAGATACTAAAAACAAATGGACCCATAGAAGCACAAATAAAGACATATTAGAACTTCTCTTGAAGTAAACAAAAAACAAGACATAATTCATAGAATATTTAAAAATATAAATATATACATATAAAAATAAATCTAGATATAGTGTTTTATGTTTGCAAATTATAAATATTCATGAGTCATATGTGCTATAAAAATAAAATAAATTTTTTAAAAAACAGCCAGGCGCAGTGGCTCAAGCCTATAATCCCAGTACTTTGGGAGGCTGAGGCAAGAGGACTGCCTGAGTTCGGGGGTTCGAGACCAGTCTGGGCGACTTGGTGAGACCTTGTCTCTACAATAACACCAAAAAATTAGCTGGGCGTGGTAGCGCACAACTGTAGTTCTGGCTATTTGGAGGGCTGAGGCGGAAGGGTCACCTGAGCCCAGCAGGTCAAGGCTGCGGTGGTCATGAGTGTGCCACTGTACTCCAGCCTGGGCGACAGATTGAGATTCCAACTCAAAAAAAAAAAAAAAAAAAGGAACCTAACATAGCATTAAAAAAGGCTGAGACAGGGAAACTTTCAAGCAACAACTTTCTAAAAATTTATTTCAGTATAGAAATTGTATGATTATGATATCCTTAAGGGTACCTTCAAGCAAAATTCATTTACTACAATAACTGCTATAAGTAAGAAAGACATCAATATAAAAGTAGTCTCAGCCTTCCCAATCTGGAAGTGTTTTCTTTTCTTTTCTTTTTTTCTTTTTTTTTTTTTTTGAGTTGGAGTCTCACTCTGGCACCCAAACTGGAGTGCAGTGTCACACTCCCGGCCACCGCAGCCTCGACCTGCTGGGCTCCGGCGATCCTTTCGCCTCAGCCTTCCAGAAGTGTTTTCTTAAATTAGCACTAGTGTAGACACCCTTCCACTGTTTACAGTTCAAGAGACAGAGACTTTTAATTTTTTCCCAACAGAAAATACCTTACCTGTGAAGCAGGATATCCTGGAACCTGCCCCCTAAGAGGGGTTGCTTCAGTCTGACAGTCTTGTTGGGGATACACCCAACGAGAGACTGGGGTTGGGCTGTTGCCAGGTGAACGGTAAGTGCTTGGAACTTCTGTGGAATAACTGGTCTGAGTATATCCAGGTGTGTAATAAGCCCCAGAGTATGAAGCAGTATTTGCCCCAGGGCCAGGAGGGTATGTTGGACCATATGCTCCATTTGTATAAGAATTCAAACTCTGAAAAAGAAAAAGTTGAGCGAAAAAAGATGAATGAAGGGAAGAGATGAAATGCCTGACTAAATGCCCAAACTTGAAAACTTTGGGAAGAAGAGAGATTAATAACTAATGAAAATATGAACTACTCATGCAATCTTTGAAGCATTCTTTCTCATCTGTTATAACCACATGCCAGGCAATAATTACAGTCTGTGTCATAACAACAGGAGAATATATTGTGATGAGAGATGAAATGATGAAGTGACAGTCATACAGCATTATTTCTCAAACATTTCCTTAAGTAGACCTAACAATTACACCTAACAACAGAGAAGAACTGCTTACAGACTGGGGACAGGATTCTAGGAAACCTAGGAGAATGGCTAGAAAGAAGAGAAAATATCATTATATAATGGGGAGGGGAAGACTACAGAGGGAGACCTAGCTCTGCCACAGGTTTTATATTTAACGGCTCTTGGTTTCAGTTACTCTGTGAAGAAAATAAAGATCAAAAGCTTAATTTTCAGGACTCTTGTGAAAATTAAGCAAAATGACATATGTAAAAGCTTAGCGTGGTATCTGACATAGTATGCTCAATAAATGATAATTATTTATATTATCACCAATGTTAGTATTATCATGTCAGGGTCAAGAAATGAACCCAGATCTGAATCCAAAGTTCATATTCTTTGTATTATACCACCACTCTGGATCCCCAATAATATCAACAACAGATAACAGAGATAAATTTCTCACTTATTGCTCACTGTCATCTTAAATCACCTATTCAGATTATTATTGACATCCAGAGTCCTCAGTTTAATAATCCAGACAAGACTAAAGTTTAACACTAAATTTAAATGATTATCTTAATGTTTTCTATTACTTTCTACTTTACCTTGTAAAAATAGTAAAAATACAGAATCAAGTTTTCCTATACTTCTCTCTGTCTCCAAGAATACACAACTTTCTCACTTTTAGGTACAAGAATATACATGATCAAAAAATTCCATGAAGGGTCAGGTGCAATGGAAGAGTCAGTAATGCTTTCCCTAAGCAGAAGGACAATTAACCACCTCTTTGTTAAAACTACAGTAAGTCCCCTACATACAAACAAGTTCTATTCCAAGATTGCATTTGTAAGTCCAATTTGTTTGTAAATCCAACAAAGTTAGTCTAAGTATCCAACTAACATAATCGGCTATATAGTACTGTACTATAATAGGTTTATAATACTGCTCACACAAATACTACATTAAAAATCATTAAAATAATGATAACATAAGTTTTTACTGAATTATAAATGACTCTTTCTTAAGCATATGTAATATATGAATATAATAAATTCATCTAAAGGGAGGAAATGTCATAAGAAAAATCCATCTTTATCAATAAAATCAATCAGTGAAACCAGAAAGATTAACATTACTGAGAGAACATGTAACTCATGACTTTAAGGAGTTTTGTCTCCCCCTTACATTACTTGTAAAAGTAATGCCTGCTATTCCCCAAATTGATCTATACAATCTCAAAGAAAATCCCAGCTGCCTTTTTTGCCGAAATTGTCATGGAACTGCAAGGGAATCAGAATAGCCACAACAATCTTGAGAAAAAAACAAAGAAAGAAAATTGGAAGACTCATACTTCCTGATTTCAAAATTTACTACAAAGCTAGAGTCATCAAAACATTTTGATACCAATGTAAGAACAGACATATAGATCAATGAAATAGAACTGAGAGTGTGCAAATAAGCCCTTACACATTTATAATTTTCAAGAAGGGTACATGATAATTCAATGGGAAAGTATAATCTTTTTCAGCAACTGATGCTGAAAAAGATTATACTTTCCCATTTGCGTGTGGCTATTCCACACGCAAAAAGATAAAGTTGTACCCTACTTCACATAATATTACAAAAATAAACTCAAAATGGATCACAGACTTAAATGTAAAAGCTTAACCTACTTTTAAAAAACTCTTAAAATAAATCATAGAAATAAAATCTTTATGACCTTCCGTCAGTCCAAGCCTTCTTAGATAAGATACCAAAAGCAAGAACAAAAAAGCAAAAACAGACAGACTTCCCCATAACTAAAAATTTTGTACTTCAGGCCAGGTGTGGAGGCTCAAGCCTGTAATCCCAGCACTTTGGAAGGCTGAGGCAAGAGGACTGCCTAAGCTCAGGGGTTCAAGACCAACCTGGGCAACTTGGCAAGACCTCATTTTTACAATAAATCAAAAAATAAGATGGGTATGGTAGTGCGTGCCTGTATTCTGTCTACTTGGAAGGCTGAGGCAGAAGTATCGCCTGAGCCCAGCCAGTCAAGGCTGCAGTGGCCGTGAGTGTGCCACTGCACTCCAGCCTGGGTGATGGAGTGAGATTCCAACTAAAAAAATAATTAAAATAAATAAATAGGGAAAATAAATAAATAAAATAAAAATTCTTTATTTCAAAGGACATCATCAAGAGAATGAAAAAAACCCACAAAATGGGAGAAACTATTTGCAAATTATATATAACCATGTACCGCATAACAGTGTTTTAGTCAATGATGGACCCCATATATGACCATGGTCCCATAAGATTATAATGGAGCTGAAAAACTTTTATTATCTAAAGACGTTGTAGCTGTCATAATGTAGTAGCACAATATACTACTCGTGTGTTGTGGTAAAAATGTGCTGCCAGTCATATATATATATATTTTTTGACTAAGTCTTACTCCATCACTCAGGCTGGAAGGCAGTGGTGGCACAATCATGACTCACTGCAGCCTTGGACTCCTGGGGTCAAGGGATCCTCACGTGTGGCCAGTCATATTAAAGAGTAGCACAATATAAATGTATACATAATACTTGATGATGATAATAAATGACTATATAAGTCTATGTACTTACTACACTGTACTTTTTATGGTTATTTTCAAATGTATTCCTTCTACTTATACTTTTTTAAAAGTTAACTGTAAAACAGCCTCAGGCAGATCTTTCAGAAGGTATTCTAGAACAAGGCATTATCATAGGAGATGAGAGCTCCATGTGTGCTATTGCTCCTAAAAACTTTCTAATGGAGCAAGATATAGAGGTGGAAGACAGTGATATTGATTGTCCTGACCCTGTGTAAGCCTAGGCTAATGTATTTGTATCTTAGTTTTTTGTTTTGTTTTGTTTTTTTGAGTAGGAGTCTCACTCTGTTGCCCAGGTTGAGTGCAGTGGCACGCTCACAGTCACTACAGCCTCAACCTGCTGGGCTCAGGCGATCCTTCTGCCTCAGCCTTCCAAGTAGCTAGAACTACAGGCAGGCACCACCACACCCAGCTAATTTTTTGTGTAGAGACAAAGTCTCACCAAGTTGCCCAGACTGGTCTTGAGAATCTCGGCTCAGGCAATCCTCTCACCTCCATCTCCCAAAGTGCTAGGATTACAGGCATGAGCCACCAAGTCCAGCTTGTATCTTAGTTTTTAACAATAAAAAGATTTTAAAAGTTTAAAAAAATAGAAAAAGGCTTAAAGAATAAGGACATAAAGAAAATATTTTTAGCCGGGCTCGGTGGCTCAGCCTGTAATCCCGTGCCTTGGGAGGCTGAGGTGAGTGGATTGCCTGAGCCCGCAGGTTCGAGACCCGCCTGGGCAACTTGGCGAGACCTCATCTCTACAATAAATCAAAAACTAGCCGGGTGTGGTAGCGCACGCCTGTAGTTCCAGAGACTTGGAAGGCCGAGGTCGAAGGATAGCCGGAGCCCAGCAGGTTGAGGCTGCGGTGGCCGGGAATGGCCACTGCACTCCAGTCTGGGCGACGGAGTGAGACTCCAACTCAAAAAAAAAAAAAAGAAAAGAAAATATTTTTATACATCTATACGATATGTTTGTTTTAAGCTAAGTGTTACTACAGAACATCAGAAAGTTACAAAACATTAAACTTATAAAGTAAAAAAGTTACAGTAAGCTAAGGTTAATTTATTATTTTAGAAAGAAGAGTATGCTTCTACAAATGTAGTGTAGCCTAAGTGGACAGTGTTTGAAAAGTCTACCTTAGTGTACAGTAATGTCCTGGCCCTCACATTCACTCACCACTCACTCACTGACTCACCTAGAGCAACTTCCAGTCTTGCAAGCTCCACTCAAGATAAGTGCCTTATTCAAGCATATCATTTTTAATCTTTTATATTATATATTTTGCTGTATTTTTTCTATGTTGCAGATGTGTTTAGATATATGAACACTTACCATTGTGATACAACTACCTCCATTACTCAATACAGCAACATGCTGTACAGGTTTGTAGCCTAGCTGTGTAGGAGGCAATACCATCTAGGTTTGGGAAAGTACACTCTATATGATAGTCACACAAAGACAAAATCACCTAATGATTTATTTCTCAGAAATGTATCCCTATCATTAATCAATGTATGACTGTATTTGATAATAAATTTATATCTAGAATGTATAAAGAACACTGAAACTCAACAATAAAAAGACAACCCAATTTTAAAATGGGCAACAGATCTGAATAAACATTTATTCAATAAGATATGCAAATAAGCACATGAAAAGATGTTCAACATCATTAGTGATCAGGGAACTGCAAGTCAAAACCACAATAAGGCCGAGTACAGTGGCTCATTCCTGTAATCCTAGCACTTTGGGAGGCCTAGGTGGGAGGATCGCTTGAGACCAACCTGAGCAACAAAGCAAGGTCTTGTCTCTACAAAATAAAAACCAGCCAGGCGGGCAGAGCACACCTGTAGTTATAGCTATTCAGGAGGCTAGGGCAGGAGGATCACTTGAGTCCAGGAGTCTGAGATTATAGTGAGCTATGATCATGGCACTGCATTCCAGCATGGGCAACAGAGCAAGACTCTGCCTCAAAAAACAAAACAAAACAAAAAAACCTACCAGAAGGAGATACCACACCCACTAAGATGGCTATAATAATTTTTTTGATAGAGATGGGGTCTCATTATGTTGCCCAGCTGGTTTTGAACTCTTGGCCTCAAATGATCTTCCCACCTCAGTCTTCCAGTGTTGCAATTATAAGCATGAACCACTGCACCTGGCTAAATTATTTTTTAAAGCAAAAGAACAAGCTTTGGATGTGGAGAAACTGAAACCTTCAAACATTGCTGACAAGAACAGAAAATGATGCAATTGCTTTGGAAAACAGTTTGCCAGTTCCTCAAATTGTTAAACGTAGGATTACCATATGACCAAGCAATTCCACCTCTAGCTATACGGCCAAGAGAACTGAAAACATATTTCCACCTTAAACCTTGTATATGAATGCTTATAGCAGCAGCATTACTCATAATAGCCAAAAAGGAGAAACAATCCAAATATCTCTCAATTGATAAATAGATAAATTATATGTGGTATATCCCCACAACATGGATGAATCTCAAAAACATTATGCTAAGTGAAAGAAGCCAGAAATAAAAGTCCACATATTGTATCATATAATATATAGAGACTAAATATAGATTCAGAGATTGCCAGGGGATGGAGACAAAGGTAGAATGAGGTGATAAGTAAAGGGTTTCTAGTTGGTGTAATGAAAATGAATTAGACAGTGATGATGGTTACACAACTTTGTGAATATACTAAAAACCACTGAATTGTATGTTATAAAGGGTGGATTTTAAGGTATGAGGCCATATTATAAGCATTTAGCAATAACAATGTCTACTTCTTAATTTCTGTCACAGGAATGAGGCTGATACAAGTAAAATGCAAGTTTATAAGTAGTAGCATGATCTTTGTTTTGCATTCCATTGTTTCTGATCATCCTTATCCTAAAGTTCATATATATATATGATCACTGTAAAAAAGATTGCTTTTATATTTTCCTTAAGTAAACAAGCAAATATTACTCTAACCATAATAAAAACTCTTCCGGCTCAAAATTAACTTTAAAAGATTCTATCATCACATTATGAGAAAAAAAAGGAATATAGTAGTTTTTCAATATTGAATTTACTCAGCCCCACAAATAAACTTATTTTCATTATTTTAGCATCTGTATCATCAGTAAATGAAAACAGAATTGAACAGAGATTTGCTTGTTTGAAATCCATCATGAGAATCACATTAGTATACTTTATGGTGAACGTAAAATTTAATTCTGCAGGAAACATCAGTTTACAGGGAATTCTAAAATTCTATGGATTCATCTGAAAGCCACTTAAATGCAGCTGCTTTAACGCTATATATACACTGCAGTCATATTTCCAAAACATGATTTGCATACAGAAATACCATTATCTAGATGGAAAACAATAATGAAAGGAAATATACAAATGTGAAAATTATTGCTTTGTTGTGGTGGTAAGATTATGAGTGGACTAGCTTTTCAACATTTTCTCATTAATACAACCACTGTAAAAAGTAATTTGGCTATTATCTAATAAAGATGTACATACCAAAACCCAACAATTCCATACCCTAGGCAAATTCTTGTCTTCTATGTGTACGACAGAAAAGTAAACAACAATGTTGCATAAAAGAAGCAAGCTGCAGGAGGGTGTTTTGGTATGAAATCATGTATATCTAGTTTAAAAACATGTTAAATAATACTATTTAAAGTTTATGGATATATACAAGCAGTAAAAGGATAAAAACACATGTGGGATAATAAATAAATATGACTTCAGAAAATGAAAGTGTCATATGAGGCTTCAACTGTATTTGTCTTACTTCTTTTTAAAAATGTGAAATAAGGCATACCAGGAAGTCATGCCTGCTGTTTCAGTCTCCGTGTAAAAAAAATAAACAAATAAAAGCTGGGCTCGGTGGCTCACCTATAATCCCACGGTTTGGGAGGCTGAGGTGAGTGAATTGCCTGAGCCCGCGGGTTGGAGACCCGCCTGGTAACTTGGCGAGACCTCATCTCTACAATAAATCAAAAAAATTGGCCAGGCGTGGTGGCGCACACCTGTAGTTCCAGCCACTTGGAAGGCTGAGGTGGAAGGATCGCCGGAGCCCAGCAGGTCGAGGCTGCGGTGGCCAGGAGCTTGCCACTGTACTCTAGTTTGGGCGACAGAGTGAGACTCCAACTCAAAAAAAAAAAAAAAAAAAAAAGAAAGAAAAAGAAAAAGAAAAAAGAAAAAAGGCCGGGTGCAGTCGCTCATGCCTGTAATCCCAACACTTTGGGAGACTGAGGCAGGAGGATTACCTGAGGCCAGGAGTTCGAGATCAGCTTAGGCAACAGCACAAGACCACACTTCTTTTTTTTTTGGATGTTGGAGTCTCTGTTGCCCTGGAGTGCAGTGGCATGCTCATGGCCACCCCAGCATTGACCCGCTGGGCTCCAGCGATCCTTCCGCCTCAGTCTTCCAAGTAGCTGGAAATACAGGTGCACGCTACCATGTCAGGCTAAATTTTTTTATTTCTTTATTGTAGAGACAAGGTCTTGCCAAGTTGCCCAGGCTGGTCTCGAACCCACAGGCTCAGGCAATCCATTCGCCTCAGCCTGTGCTGGAATTACAGGCTGAGCAACCTAGCCTGGACAAGACCACGTTTCTTAAAAAAATTTAAAAACTAACCAGGTATGGTGGCACGCACCTATAGTTCCAGTTACTTGGGAGGCTGAGGCAGGAGGATCACTGTGATTATGCCACTGCTTTCCAGCCTGGGTGACAGAGCAAGTCCCTGTCTCTAAAAAAATTAATGAATAAATATAATCTGAAAAGAATGTGACCAAAAAATTTGACAGAACTAGGTGCTAGATAGTAAAATGTATACATTTTCTATATTCTTTTTGTATGCTTAAAATATTTAAAATTAGTATTTGTAACAAGAAGTCAAAATTTTAAAAATAAATACATCCTTTGTTAGTTGTTTCCAGGTCCTGAGAATAGTTTATTATATTTCAAGGCATAGGTAATATTTGCCTAGTTATTTCCTTATCTCTGAGCTACAAATATTAAGATGAGATTGATGGAGCCCATTAAATTTTTTTTTTTTTGGAGTCAGAGTCTCACTCTGTGCCCAGGCTGGAGTGCAGTGGCACACTCACAGCCACCACAGCCTTGACCTGCTGGACTCAGATGATCCTTCCACCTCAGCCTTCCAAGTAGCTGGAACTACAGGCACACGCCACCACACCCAGCTAATTTTTTGATTTATTGTAGAGATGAGGTCTCTCACCAAGTTGTCCAGGCTGGTCTCGAACCCGTGGGCTCAGGCAATCCTCTCATCCAAGCCTCCCAAAGTGCTGGGATTATAGGCGTGAGCCACCCCACCCAGCCTGCCTATTAAATTTTTTAAAAAGGCCAGGCTAGGTGGCTCAGCCTGTAATCTGTAATCCCAGCACTGTGGGAGGCCAGAAGCGAGTGGATTGCCTGAGTCTTCGAGACCCGCCCGGGCAACTTGGTGAGACCTCGTCTCTGCAATAAAACAAAAATTAGCCGGGCATGGTAGCGCATGCCTGTAGTTCCTGCTACTTGGAAGGATCGTCGGAGCCCAGCAGGTCGAGGCTGCAGTGGCCGGAAGCATGCCACTGCACTCCAGTCTGGGCAACAGAGTGAAACTCCAACTTAAAAAAAAAAAAAAAAAAAAGCCTATACATCACTACTATGAAATCTCCATAGATTCTGAAAATAAACGGATTCATTTTTTAAAAATTCAGGAAGTCTCTGTCAATTTTAAACCATACCTGGCCTTGCAATTCTGGTCTCACGGGATATGTATTTGGGTAAGGTGCTCTAGGTCGTGCAGGAGAATTCCAATAGTTAGAATTGTAGCTAGGATATGGTGGTTGCTCCTATGAAAAAAAGAAAAAGAAATCTACTTTTTATAACATTCTTACATCATTTACATCATTATATCAGATAGCCTGATATAGAAGCAGGTTATAAGGATCTTAAAAAAGCAGTGGACAAAAAGCAAAAGAACCCCATCATAAAACCACTCATTATTGATGCAAGTAACGTGGCAAATCATATGCTCTAGAACAAAACAACTACTAACTATCTGGTAAAAGCCTGTTCTTATAATTTTCTTATCTTATCCTTTCACCTCTGCCTTCCAAGTAGCTGAAACCACAGGCACGCACCACCATGCCTGGCTAATTTTTCTTGATTTATTGTAGAGATGAGTTCTCACCAAGTTGTCTAGGCTGGTCTCAAAACCCTGGGTTCAGGTAATCCTCTTGCCTTGGCCTCCCAAAGTGCTTGACCCACCGTGCCTGGCCTATAATTTTCATTATGCGAGTGATGCCATACCAAATGATATATAAAGGGATTCTACTATGTCAAGATGATTAGCAAAACCAGACACATCACATCATCTTTATCCCTCTCCAATCACTAACCTCATCATTATTAATTTAATTAGTACAAAAAAAACCCAGTTATTTGCCACTGTTAAGAAGAACATTTACCTAAAAACTTTGGAACATGAAGATATTACTACTAAGGGTTACTTCAAGCACATACCATACATTTTCAATATTCAAACTCTCTGCCTTGCCACCCTCTAGTTTTCTGATGTACCTCTTCTCTCCACCATGAATAAGCTTCCAGCTGGCAGCCTCAGTGTCAGGAATTGATGTAGAACAATTACCACTCCAAAGATAAAATCTGGCTACAACAATAATCTCTTCAGTCTTTCTCTCCAACTCAAAAAGTTAATGCAATGATTTGCAATAAGCTAATAAACTTTGACAAGAAACCAGATCAACTCAAAACTTTTTAGAGCACCTATTGTCTGGTGTAATATATATACTTGTTATCTTATAAGTTGAGTTATTTTGCTTTGAACTGTATAGATTAAGTATAGTTTTAAGTTTGAACAGGATCTTTTGACATTTTCTCCAAAACTTCAAATATGATTTCACAAAGAAATTCACTGTCAGTTGTAATCGCAGAGAGATTAATTATCACTATCTTTGCTTAAATGTACTACTTTTCAGTTTCATAACACTTTGTTTTCAAAGCACGTAATTATTCTAGATGATATTATACAAGCTAAACTAGCAGTATTTCCTTTACAGAATATAGAAACTAGAGAAGTGCAAAATAGATTTTTTAAAAATGTTACAGGCAATATAATTTTTCCTATAGATTTTTTCCCCCATAAATGTTAGAGCCAAAATTCAGATCCTACCTACTAAATTTCTCAATCAGGCAAACACCTCTAATTAATGCCCTCCCTTTCTTCCCCTAGTTTAGGGGTGAGCTTTTGATCAATTGATTTCTCTTTACCAAGAATTTGAATCTTGAGTAAAGAGATGAAAAGACAATAGTTGAGGCCCAGGATCTTGCAGCCTCTCTCTCCCATGCTCCCGCCCAGTGCTGCCCGGTGCATTCGTGCAGTAGTCATGGAGCTGATTCTAAACAGAGCAGATTATTTGCAGGTGGGAGTGACATCAACATACTATGAAGCTACTTCCTGCCTCAAGACATAAGGTTACACAAAAGGTGATTACTGGAGATCCTGATACTGTATTTATGTGCTTTGGCATGAAGAAAGGAGAAGCAGGGCAGTGTTCCAAACTTTACCAGGGCAGAAGATTGCAAAGCTGGAACTAGGAGGGGTTCCTGATATTTATTGCTGCAGGATCTTGAGATTAGAGGCTTCACAAAGAAAGGAAAACAGCTCCTCTCTTTTGAAACAAACCTCACTGAAAGCATTGAAGCTATGTACATATCTGGCTCAGATCTCTTTCTCAGTGCAAGTTACATTTATAACCATTATTGTGCCTGCAAAGACCAATATTATTACTTTTTGGGGGACAAAATCAATGGTGTCACCTGTCTTCCAGTGGAAGAATTATCTCATATTACACCATTATTGACCTGCCATGACAGAATGCTTAGAGTTTTACAGGGATCGGATGTGATATATGAAATTGAAGTTCCTGGCCCCCCTACTGTCTTGGCAGTACACAACGGAAATGGTGGTGACTCTGGAGAAGACCTTTTGTTTGGTGCATCAGATGGAAAGCTTGAGCTTATTCAGATCTCTACATCCAAACCAATACATAAGTGGGAAATGTGAAATGAGAAAGAGGGGGGAGGTATTTTGTGTACTGACAGCTTTGACATTTTGGGTGATGGGGTTAAAGATCTGCTTGTTGGGAGAGATGATGGAATGACAGAAGTATATAATCTTGGTAATGCAAATAAACCTGTCCTGCGATTTGACCGATGTTGTCTAAAAGTGTCACATCTATCCAGGGTGGTCGTGCAGGGAAGGATGGCTATGATGAAATCGTGGTGTCCCCTTATTCAGGCTGGATTACAAGTCTGACAACAGAGGCCATTCATAAGGAAAGTAGACCAGGAGAAGAACTAAAATTAATCAAGAGATGCAGAATAAAATTTCTTTACGAAGTGAGTTGGAACAGCTGCAGTATAAGGTATTGTAGGAAAGAGAAAACTATCAACAGTCTTCTCAAAATCAAGCAAAGCAAAATCAACAGTACTTTCATTTAGTGTAAATAACAAATTACATTAAATTACATTAAATAAAGATGATGCCAGCTACAGTCTTATCTTAGAAGTACATACTGCAATAGATAATGTCTTAATACAGAACGATGGTCCAGTAGATTTACTGGATGTGTATAAAAATTCTGCTGTTGTTAGCTTTAGCAGCTGTGATTCCGAGGCAAATGACAACTTTTTTCTCGCCACATACCAGTGCCAGGCAAATACTACAAGGATGAAATTCAAGATTTGCTCAACTGAAGGCCAATATGGTACACTTTAAGCATCAGTACCACATCAAGCATCTTTCACTCCATCAAAGAACTCACTTTATTGATCATGATAGATTCATGAATATACTGACTCTAACTGGCCAGTTCAGTTTTGCTGAAATTCACTCCTGGGTAGTTTTTTGCCTGCCTGAAGTTCCTGAAAAACCTCCAACAAAAGAGTATGTGATATTTTACTTTCAGAACACATTCCTGGACACACAACTTGAACGTATCTACAGAAAAGGAGAAGTTTTGAAATCTGACATTTCTGTTATACCCATCCTAAAAGATGTGCTTTCCAAAGAAGCTACAAAAAGGAAAATTAGCCTCAACATATCCTACAAGATAAACAAAGTATCAAACACACTTCACAGCTAATCCACCCAAGCTGGAATACCAGTTGCTTTTGGCTAAGAAAGTACAATTAACTGATGCTTTAAAAGAATTGCAGATTCATGAGGGAAATACAGACTTTCTGATACCAGAATACCACTGTATTCTAGAAGAGGCAGATCACCTACAGGAAGAATACAAAAAGCAAGCTGCATGACATGACATGATCACAGATATTTTCATAGATAAGTTCAAAGACACCAATGCAAAAATTAAAGTTCCTCTGCTCCTGGAGATTCTGGGCAGTTATGATCAAAATGCACTGATCACTTTCTTTGATGTGGAATGAAATACAAGCAAGGTAAAGCCAGGTGCGGTGGCTCACGCCTGAAATCACAGCACTTTGGGAGACCGAGGCGAGAAGATTACCTGAGCACAGGGGTTCAAGACTAGCCTGGGCAACATGGCGAGACCTCGTCTCTACAATAAATCAAAAAATTAGCTGGGTATGGTGGCATATGCCTGTGGTTCCAGCTACTTGGAAGGCTGAGGTGGGAGGATGACCTGAGTCTAGCAAGTTGAGGCTGCAGTGGCCATGAGCGTGCCACTGCACTCCAGCCTGGGAGACAGAGTGAGACTCCAACTCAAAAAATAAATAAATAAATAAAAATTTAAAAAACAGCCGGGCACAGTAGCTCATGCCTGTAATTCCAGCACTTTGGGAAGTCAAGGTGAGAGGACTCCCTGAACCCAGGGGTTCAAGACCAGCCTGGGTAACTTGGCAAGACCTCATTTCTACAATAAATCAAAAAATTAGCCGGGCGTGGTGGTGCATGCCTATGGTTCCAGCTACTTGGAAGATTGAGGTGGAAGGATCACCTGAGTCCAGTGGGTCGAGGCTATGGTGACCGTGAGCATGCCACTGCACTCCAGCCTGGGTGACAGAGTGAGACTCCAACTCAAAAAATTAAAAAATTTTAAAAATTTTTAAAAAGGTAAAGTACCAAAGAAGCAGCCTGCTTAAATGAAATGTTTTACAGCAATGACAAGCCAACTGTGCACATACTTTTATTTCAAATGCTTTTTAATGTCATCTAAATATATTCTATATATAATAATTTTTTTTTAGCAGTTCTTCTATTTCTTTTTGACAAATGGAATTTTCTAAAAATAACGAGAATTTTTTTTTTTTTTTTTTTTTTAGTTGGAGTCTTACTCTGTCGCCCAGACTGGAGTGCAGTGGCCACTCCCGGCCACTGCAGCCTCGACCTGCTGGGCTCCGGCGATCCTTACTCCTCAGCCTTCCAAGTATCTGGAACTACAGGCTCGCGCTACCATGCCCGGCTAATTTTTTGATTTATTGTAGAGATGAGGTCTCGCCAAGTTGCCCAGGTGGGTCTCGAACCCGCGGACTCAGGCAATCCACTCACCTCAGCCTCCCAAGGCATGGGATTACAGGCTGAGCCACCGAGTCCGGTAAGAGCATTTTTTTGTTTTTGTTTTTTGGAGTTTTTTTCTAATCAGATCTCACTCTGTTGCCCAGGTTGCAGAACAGTGGAATGCTCATGGCCACCGCAGCCTCAACCTGCTGGGCTCAGGCGATCCTTCAACCTCAGCCTTCCAAATAGCTGGAACTACAGGCACACACTACCACACACTGCTAATTTTTTGATTTACTGTAGAGATGAGGTCTCGTCAAGTTGCCCAGGCTTGTCTCAAATGTGTGGGCTCAGGCAATCCTCTCACCTCGGCCTTCCAAAGTGCTGGAATTATAGGCATGAGCCACCGCACCCGGCTGAGAATTTTTTTTTCAGATTAGATAATATAATTTATTTAGAAAGTAAGTGAAAGCAAAAGAGAGGATTCACCTTTCCAAGGTAGGAGAGGGGGCCAGAGCTTAGGAAACATGGTGGTAGCCACAGCTCAAAGAGCAGATGGCCACACCAGAGTCTAGTAAAGCAACGGCCAAGAATTTTTATTTAAAAAAAAAAAAAGGAAGAAAAGACAAGAATTGAAGCTGACTCACCCCAGCGGTGTGAACAAGTACCTGTATCCCCAGAACCAGCCCTGTTTCTGCCTTTTCCCGCTAATTCTGAGTTCCTCACATTTTCCTGCCTCCCCACCTGTCCTATCCTTCACATTACCCATGACCTCACATTCGCTCTTACTCAGCTTCCCAAAACCTTAATCCCTTGCCACTCTTTCCCTCAGATATATTCAGCCTGCAAAAACCTAACCCAGTTTAAATCCAATTACCCATTCAGTCCACTTATAAATACTGGTAGAGAAAACACAAGCTCTCTGGTTTCACTTTAAATTCATGACCATCTCAAGTAGGCACTCAGCACTAACAACTGTACCACACTCCTTAGTGTTGTCATCTTCTCACTGTCCAGAACAACTATTTTACTCTTGTCCCCTCAAATCTGTAAGATCCTCTTACCCACCCCTCATTTTTCAACTGACTTTATCTCATATTTAAAAACTGCTGGCCCCTAGCAGCAGTTTATCCTGTAACTGAGTCCTCTGTTCTCCAATATTGCTGGATCAGGACATGTAGTGAACAGACGTCAGCACACAGACCCTGCAACAATCAGGTCTCTGATGACTTGAAAAGCAGCAGTGGTAGTACCGGTTTGAGACAACTTTGAGTTGGCAGGTAGACAACTTCAGAACAACTGTAAATATTTTACATAATTGTAATAAATAAGAAAATATTCTTAAACATTTTTTTAAAGAAATCAAAACAGAAACACTGAGTACTGAGTTGGTAGAATAACCTCATAAAGATAAACTATTTCAAGTGAAATTAAAGCACAGTAATTTGACTGACATCTCTAGTGCAGACACAACCCTTTGAGCCAAAAACAAACAAACTGTAAAAACTCAGGTTTTTTTCAGTAATCACATAAATAGTTATCAACTCTGTTGGTATAGTTGTTTTGATACTGTTGTGTGGGTACTATAGTTGCAAATGAGTAATTATGTTGGCATGATAGGGCATCAGTATTTTCACAGTGGGAGATAGATACAGATATAAGAATAACAAAACTTAAAACCCTATGATCCTTAATTTGAACAGGAAATATCAGTATAAATTCAAACTGCCTTTTACCTTCTTAAAAAACTACCAGATTGATAACCACACATAGAAAGTAATTCAAGTGCCGGGCTCGGTGGCTCAGCCTGTAATCCCGCGCCTTTGGGAGGCTGAGGTGAGTGAATTGCCAGAGCCCGCGGGTTCGAGACCCGCCTGGGCAAGCAAGACCTCATCTCTACAATAAATCAAAAAATTAGCCGGGCGTGGTAGCGCGCACCTGTAGTTCCAGCTACTTGGAAGGCTGAGGCGGAAGGATTGCCAGAGCCCAGCAGGTCGAGGCTGCGGTGGCCAGGAGCGGCCACTGCACTCCAGTCTGGGCGACGGAGTGAGACTCTAACTCAAAAAAAAAAAAAAAAAAAAAAAAAGAAACAAGATAGACAAGTGGGATCTCATCAACTAATGAGCTTTTACAAAGCAAAAGAAACCGTCAAGAGAGCAGGGAGGCACCCCACAGAATGGGAGAAAATATTTTCCAACTCTATATCTCACAGAGGCCTAACATCCAGGATCTACAAGGAACTCAAATGCGATGAAAAGAAAAAAACAAGCAGCCCCATTAAAAAGTGGGCAGAAGACATGAATAGACACTTCTCAAAAGAAGATATATGGGCAGCCAACAGATACATGAAAAAGTGCTCAACCTCACTCATCAGAGAAATGCAAACCAAAACCACATTGAGATACCACCTAAGCCCAGTAAGAATGGCCATCATTAATAAAACAAATAACAACAGATGCTGGCGAGGATGTGGAGGAAAAAAGAATGCTTCTACACTGCTGGTGGGAATGCAAACTAGTGCAGCCTCCTTGGAAGACAATGTGGCGATTTCTGAAAGAACTAGAAATTGACCTTTCATATGACCCAACAATCCCCCTATTAGGAATGTACTCAGAGGAACTCAAATCATTCTACAAAAAAGATATCTGCACACGTATGTTTGTTACAGCTCTATTCACAATAGCAAAAACATGGAATCAACCACGCTGGACTGGATAAAAAAAAATGTGGTATGTATACACAATGAAATATTATGCAGCCATAAAGAAGGACAAACATATGGACTTCATAGCAACTTGGATGGATTTAGAGTAGATCGTACTCAGTGATCTACCACAGAAACAAAGAACAGAGTAGCATATGTTTTTACTCATAAGCGGACCTTGAACAATTATTATAATACAATAAGAAAGGGATTAGTGGTAGTGGGAAACTGCCAGGGGAGGGTGGTTGGGATTGACATTTGAGGGAAACTGCTAGGGGAGGGAGGGGCATACTTCATCAACAAGAGTACCTCTATAATCAACGTTTGTATACCTAATCCTGAATTGTACCCCACACCTTTGTAATAAAAAAAGAATAAAAAATTTAAAAAATATGGAAATTTTTCACATCACAAAAATCTCTCTCACTACCCCTAGAGTCCACATAAAATCTTCAATAAATAAATAGTTAAACAGTTGTGTATACATACATGGAATAGTATTCAGCAATAAGGAAAAACCTGCTGCTAAACAACAACTTGCATAGATATTTTGCTGAGTGAAAAAAAGGCAATTTTTAAAGGTCACATAATGTATGATTGCATTTATATAACATTTTCAAAATGACAATATTATGTATAGAGAGAACATATCAGTGACTATTAATTTGGTTTTTTAAAAATAGACAAACAATAAAAGTAAGCAATAGATTAAAAAAGAAAATAGCTAATCAGCATGTGAAAATATGAGCCAGATGAATGCAAATTTAAATCAAAAGAATACATGATTTTTTTAAACTCTTAGAGTGGTGAAGATGAAAAGATACTTTAATAGCAACTGATGGCACGTTTTCAGGAGACAAAAACTCTTAGATCCTGTTAGTGAAAGCAGATGAACTCTTAAGTTTACAGTCCAGGACAAATGTATAGAGGAAAGCTGCCAGGTTTCAGTACCCCTCTTTTTCTTGTACCACTCTAGTGTAATCCTGTACCAGAAGGGACCTTACAACATATGGGTGAACAATTTAAGTCTGTACATTTAAATTCCATCCCTCTACACCCACTATCAAACAACCTCCATTGGCCACCCCATAATCCTTGGGTTATGTATCTGAAATTCACCCTGAGGAAGGATAGACCCAGCTAATAGGCCCTTTAAGTCCTTAAAAGCAGGCTCAGGGCTGTTTGGATAGGGAATTCTTCCATTTCAAATACTCAGATGGTCTAACATGGAGAATGTAGGTTTGGGTGGGCACCTCCTGAGTCCTGGTGTTATGTCCCACTCTTGGCAGAGGCAGAGTCATGGCTGAAGCAGGACCAGAGAAGGATACCTCTGAAGCAAGGGTTAGGACAGTCTCCTTGGTTGCCCATATCTAAAGGTGGTCTTGAGTAAAAGTAAAGATGAATGTCTTTTTGGAAGGCCTTTCATAATATTTATCCAACTTTGAATTTACCTTATTGTCCATTAATAGTGGTTAAATACATTTTGATACATTTATACAATAAAGTATCATGCAGCTATTTCACATACTAAAATACTTAAATAGGACTTTTGTATACCATAAAGTATAAAACTAAATAAAACAACAAGAAAAAACAAAGTGTAGAATAGTACATTTTTTATCTTACTTTATAAATTTCTTTCCATTTTCACTGCATTGGAATATTACTCCAGGATTTTATATGCTGCATTCCTTTTGCACTGGCTATGATTCAGTTATGACTTGTTCATGGCTTGCTTTCTTCTTTCTAGGACACATATATGTTTGGAGGAATAGTTGTCAGTTAACAGAATCTACTTCAGAGAAGCAGAATTTTCTAGAGAAAGGGTGTGGGAGAAGCACATTTTTAATGTGTTACACTCACCCATAATTTTTTTTTTTTTTAACATGGAGCATTCATTATTTTGTTATTAATCATTATACAAATAATATAAAAGAAGATTAAATAACATTATTTTCATTTTAATTTTTCAGTTGAGGAATTGAGACTCAGAGGGATTAGGCTTAGTCATGGGAGACAGTATCTTAGTTCATTTGGACAGGTATAACATGATGCCTCAGACTGGGCAATTTATAATCAACAGAAATTTATTTCTACAGTCCTGCATGTTGGAAAGTCTAAAATAAGGCACCATTGGGTTTATTGTCTGGTAAGGGCCTGATCTCTGTTTCTAAGGTGGTGCCCTGTTGCTGGATTCTCTGGAGGAGACACTGTCCTCACATGCCTCACATGGCACAAGGCCAACAGAGACAACCCACTCTCTCAGGCCCTTTTATAAGGGCCCTATTTCTATCTATAAGGTTTTCAACATCATGACTTAATCACCTCTTAAATGCTCCACCTCTTAATACTGTCACACTGGTGACCAAATTTCAACATATGAATTTTGGAGGTGATACCATTATTCATAGCAGATAGTGACAGGAAAAGGACCAAATGAGACAAATGGATGAAGGTGGTTAAACATCTTCAAACAAGTATGCTGCAGGAATAACTTGTGAACATTATCATCAGTAAAGTGTAGACCCAATTTTCAACTCTAGTGACTTGGTCTTGAAGTTCAACCTGATTGGTGGTTGATCAAGGGAAGCTTCAGAAATTGGCAGAGTTCCCAGAAAATTGAATGGGAGGAGAAAGGAAAAGGTTCAAATATTTCCTTCATTTCTTTTATCATGATTACTTTTGAGTATAATTTTCCATTCATTACTGGGGATACAGAAGAGGGAGAAAGAGAGAGTTTTCTTCTCCATTCCTGAATAGTTAAGGAAGGAAGGAAAATGGCTGTCATCTTAGCTATTTTTGGTTAAACTAAAACCAAACAAAATGCAATAATACAAATGTAGGTCTGAAAATAGTGGACAGAGATGGTAGAAATGATGAAAAATAAAGTTGAAATTTGGTGGACTACAAAGACTTCTAAAAAAATCTGTTCACTCCATTGATAGAAAGACTCCATATATGCTATTTAATTCAACTTTCGTGCTTTAAAAGTTTAAACAGTGACTGGAATTTCAGAGCATAAGAGATTTTATCATCAGAAAAGATTATAAAATTTTTAGTTGCAGAAATATGACCTGCCAATTCTAACACATACAAACAAACACAGGTTGTGGTATGCATGCTTAAAATGGAAGATGTCTAAATATTGGCTAAAAGTTCCTTTTGCCTTTTTGCACTTAGATTGTGTGCAAGAAAAACAATGTTTCTAGTCAGAGAGTACATTTCTTCTCCTTGAGGGAGAAAAGCCTACAGGAACAGCAATTTGTCACCTGAGTATATATAGTCTTAATGGTTTCCTATGGATGTGATTTTATTCTAATCATCCCTGAAAGTTATAGAAAGAAGTGTAATAACTATTGTCCCAGGATCTGATTTCTACCCTAATTGGCAACATATAAGTCAATACATGTTAGTCGGTGGTCAGCTTAGACCATTGTGGCAATAATATTACTAAGTCTACTTACAGTGAATGACTGAGGGTCAAAAAATTCATTCTCTTTTATAGTCAGGCATTTGATAATAGGCATTTAAAGACATCACTTTAATTACTGAGGTGGTGGATCCAGTCCATTTTACCCCGACCCCTGCTAGTGTAACATCTGTTAAATTTATCACCTCTCCCCCAATATGACTGTGCAGTGTTGATTAACTAAGCATGTGGCCCTTTCAATTTGGTGACTCAAGAGAGCCCATATATCACTTAGCACATCAGAAAGCATGTTCAATTGCTTTTGCCTTCATTTATTACTCCACGGGACAGAAATGACTATTAGCTTTCCTGATTAAAACACTGTGACCATGCTTTAAGTTTAATTGTATACATTGCTAGTTAATAGCAACCACTTTCCTTGGGCATAAACTTTTAAATCTCATTTAGATTGACTCTGTGTTATGCTAGAGGTTCTTGCTTGGGGAGAAGAATGGTCACCACATCCTTGGTCTCTAGCCATATATAACGTATCCAGGAAATTCACAGAAAATGCAAATACAGGTGAATTTCAAAGACACAACCCTAAATAAATAATCCTGAGAAAATACTTAATTTGAATTTTAAATAATGCAATTTTGATAACTCATGCATAAAGAAAACAGACTTCTCTATATGGAACATTCAGGCCACTTGAAACTGGCGTAAATAATTCTGGAAAATATATGTGATCAATTGCAAACATTGTGATCTTGAAACTGGTAACTCTCTCTTAATAAATAGTAAAAAGGACAATGAGCACATAGAGTCTGGAGGGAAAGAATCTGAAATGTTAAATTTAAGCCATTTTAATTAAGTGATTTAACACATTTTTGAACATTCTCAAGCATTCTCTTCATGTTTCTCACTTTTTAATAAAAGGATAATTTAAAATAATATTTTATTTGTTATTATCAATAAATATTGAAAGTTTGTGAGGGTTTTTGGACACTATTTCTTTAACATCAAGAGTTAATTGTAATAAGAAAATCTTTATTATTATTATTATTAAAAGCTTTTTTTGTTATGGAGAAATGAGTTTTCACCATCAAATCTGTACCATAAACTAGTATAAATCTAGTGATTTTCAGGCATATGCCCAAGATGTATATTTGTCATTAACCAATTAAGAGTACTATATGGAAATGGGGGAGAAAAAATAAATACAGATAAATAAAATTTAAAGTATAACTTAGGCAATTCCACATTGGGAATAAGTGATCTGTACTTATATTGCAGATACAATTAACATTATTGCAATCTACAAAAGAAACAATAATTCTTTTATGGACAAAGATAGTTTTGGTAGGATAGTGGTGGCTTAACAATTGGACTACCAACAAATTTTGGCTTAATGATCTTCCCTTTTTCAGCTGATTTATTTAAGTGAAAAACAAGTGAATGAGCTCTGTTGACATATATATATATATACATATATTTTTTTTTAAAGTCACTTTGATAATTTTTGCATTAGTATTGCCATATGTTTTTATTAGTTTGATGGCAACTGTGAGTCAAGGATATATTTTGTTAGACGATAGTAATGGTGTATAATATAATCATTCATCTAAAATATTTTGCTGTGTACCATTCTAGACACTGGGATACAGTGTGAATTAAACCAATGATGTGCTTGATTTCATGGAGCTTGCATTTTAGTGAGGAGGACAGACAATATGCAAATGAACAAGTACCTATATAATACACCATGAAGATGAATGAAACAGCTCCAGGAGGTCTAGAAGAATAGAAGATGTGTGCTCTTTTAGATGATATGAACAGAGAAGACTTCTCTAAATGCGCTAAAAGGTGTGTGAAATTGTGTACGTGGGTGGCAAGGTGGTGGGAATTGTGGGAGAGCCTTTGAGTCATAGTGACCACAGGGCAAGGCTGTAAGTTGAGGATGCGCCTGGCATATTGGAAAAAGCACAAGAAAACAAAACTAAAGCAGAACAATTAAGGGGAAGGGTGACAAGATTAAGATCAGGGCCCAGAGTATAGGGCCAGGACATGATGAGCAATAGTAAGGAAAGTGGATTTTATTCTAAATACAATTGTTATGACTTTGAACGGGAGAGTGAAATGATCGGATTTTCATTTTGAACACACACACCACTCTAGGTGCAGTTTGAAAAATAAATGTCTGTAGAGCAAGGGCGGAAACAGCTAAACCAACTAGGAGACTGTTTCGGTATCCAAGAAAGAGAAGCTGAGGATTGAACTAGTGTGTTGGCCATGGTGAGAAGTGATTGGATTTGAGTTATAGTTGATGTGCTTTGATTGTAGAGATGATAGAACTTGCTGGTTGAAGTGCTGGTGGGTGAGTAGATGAGGCCAAAGCAGTAAATAAGAGTGAGTCAACATTTTGAAGCAGAACAGAGTAGGTGTTGCTTTCCTGTTTCTGAAATAGTGACGCTCCAGGGGCCAAGGGATTAATTCAAGGGTTCTGTTTTAGATTTGTTAACTTAGAGTTGTCCATTTGGAATTCAAAGGGAGATGTTAAATATGTTTACATTTATAAAAGAAGGAATTCAAGGCCAGAAATCGACTTTCAGTTCATCAGTGCACAGAGGGTTTATAAAGTCATGGGGCTATGTGAGTTCAACTATGGTGTAATTTCAGAATGGAAAAAGTAAAGAATGGTGGACAGAACTATTCTAAAGTTGGAAACGGAAGTAGAAATCGACAGAGATAGGAGAAGTGGCCAGTGATATAAGAAAAACCAAGTTTAAGAGTTATAACATGAAACCAAAGATTATTGCTGAACGTAGCTATCCTGAGATACTTAAGAAGAGACGGTTTACTCATAGAAGCAGAAGATACATTTTATATATCTGGACTTTGTGTCCTGTGTTTTCAGTTTTATGAAGTGACATAGAGAGGGATAGTGTTTGTTTCTTCAGTTTGCTATGAAAATGATGAATTATTTCCCCTAAGGTTGCTTGTGTTATTCATTGCAAAGAAAGAAGTATAAATAGTAGCATCACACTATTCAATAGGAAGAAACCCTACTTAAACTTTGGCTATTGTTTAGAGAGGAAAGTTAGGAGCTCCAGAAAGCCATTTCAGTGTTCCAAGTATGAGAGGGTGGTGGCTTAGGCAAGTGTGATAATGACATTCTAAAAGGACTGGAACCCAGCAGGCTAGCCACTTTCCAACCAGTGTGGTTTATTCTAACACCAACTGGGCTTAGTAGCTTCAGCACCCTCAGGAGTTCTTTTAACACAGGACTTAGTACATCTCATTCTTTATTAAGGAGAGTTAAATTAATCTTTAGCAAAAATTACCTGTATTTTACCAAAAAGTAGTTTAAAAATGCTTTCCCACAGAGCAATGTAATTGTATATTTTCTGTCGTTATGGCTCCAGTTTATCCCTATCTTTTTCTCTAGGAAACTAGGAGTCCTTTTTCCCAAGAGAGGTTCTTGGAAGGTTCTGTGTGAGTACTGGCCTAGGCATCCTCTTCATTTGTCATTTGATTCTGTGTCTTTCCCCAGGCTGCTTCAGTAACCTACAGCAGTCAGTGTTATATTGATTGATGCCTTGATGACTTCTTTACATGACTATGGGTGCAAAGAATTCTGTATCTCTTACAATTGTTCAAAGTTTAGTCTTCAGAATATTTTGACTAAATGTCTCTTGCTGTGCTTAGTTCTCTTATTTACTTTTGTGCAGTGCACTAAAAGGTTTATGCATTTCGCTTATAAAAATGTCTATGAGCAGTGGGAGGAATTATATAGAGAACCTCCATGAATTCAATGAGGAAGAGTGATTAGTTGATAGGCTGACCTATCTGTCCATGTATATATCTGACAATGTATGAGAGAAAGGAGGAAGAGACATCACCTAGCATGCTGCCTCACACAAAGTCAACTTTCAATAATATTGCTTATGTAAAACTGATGATCAACTACCTCATGATCCCGATATGAAGAGGTAAATGCTTCTTCTTTTTTGACCTGGCACAGGTTCACAAATTACTCAGTAGTCACTCACATAGGCAGTTAAAGGTAAAAATGCAAAATCATAAAATGACCCTAGTGCCTTTGCTCTTTTATATACATGGCTTTACCTCCCTTTTTGTGTATCTTTGGTAGTCTCAGATGCAGGAGGCCAAGTCCATAGTTAGGTGAAATCTTAGCCTCTTTTTATTTATCTTCTGGCAAATTCTTCACTTTTAGAAAAAATATCAGGTGTCCCCAATTACTTCTTTAATATCAAAGATATAAACATTGTCAAAACACAGTGATGAAAACCTGATTTAGAATAAAAGCATATAGATAAAACCAAGGACTTCGATATAGCTTGAGTATAAGACGCTTTCAGGCATTTGTTTATTAATATGTAAAACCAGACAGGAACTGCAGAAATTTTGAGCAATAAAAATGGGAATCTAAAAAAAATGAAAAAATAAATTTATAAAACCACTCTAGAAGGCAGACAAGCATTAAATAATAAAAAAATCAAAAATTTTACCGAAATGACTAAAACTTTGAAACATATGCCCAGGTTTGTGAGCATGTAAGAAAATGAGTATTAAGTTTTTGAAGAACAACTTGATAATAAAATTTAAAAGCTTTGAGAATATGCCTCTTCTTATCTGATAATTTGATTTATAGAAAATGAGCACTGATTATAATAATAAAAGCAAGTCACCTGTAAATGACCACTGTATGTGATTGGTTTATAATTCCTCTCATGAAGTGGAATGTGGTGCAAGCATTAAGATGATGTTGTCAGAGGATATTTAATTACATGGAAAAATATGCCCCAAATGCATTATGAGGTATGATTGTGTGTGCATATTTGTACAAGTGAGAATGTGTATATTAGAGAGAGAAAGAGAAAAAGGAGCATGTGAACTAGTGGCTGGGATTTTTGGCTCTGGCCAGATTGCTTAGGTTAACATTCTAGTTGCATTCTTTTTAAGCTGTATCTTGGGCAAGTTTTTAACATCCCTGTGCCTCAGTTTCCTCATTCATATGAAAGGAAAGCATAATACCTTTCTCACTGATTGTTATGAGAATTAAAGAAGTTTATATCTATATAAATCATTTGAAAACAATAACTGACTCAAAGTAAGCACTCTAATATATGTGTATATATATAAATATTAGCATGTTTATAACACACACAAACATGTTTATATATATATATATAACTTTTATAACCAAAATGTTAGCATTGGGTTGTACTTAGGTCACGAACTTTATTAGCACTGGGAATGTAGACCAAGATTCCATCCTCAAGATGTTTACATTCTTATTGATAGAAACATGTGGAGATAAACACATTAATATACAATAAAAGTTAGATAGTGGTAAGTGTTACAGAGTTTAAGAAATGGTAAGATCTGAAGAGAAGGGGTGGTGATAGAGGTGTTTCTCTAGAGGGGATTATCAGGGAGGAGATGATGTTTGAGCAGAGATCTCAAGGAAGCAGCTGGGAATGGCTTGTGATAGGATTGTGGTTGGCATGGTTGAGAAATCTCTGGATTCTGGACTGGAGTGGAATGAGCTAGGGAAAGAATGGTGGAAAATCACTGAGAAAGATAAAGAACCTAGCACCAGGTCATTGTGTGCTACGTGGACGTGGGAAATTATTCACACTTTATTTTAGGTATGGTAGACAATTTTAAAAAATCACATTATTTGCTTTGTATAAAATGGACTGCCTTGGGGCAAAAGTAATTAGTAGGATAATGGATGATTTAAACGATCCTCTTTTAGTCTATATTTTCCAAATTACTTACAATAAACAGGTGTTCCTTTATAAAAATAAACTTGTCAATTTTTAAACAGACACATGAGATAAGTTAATTTCACCATTTTCTCCAATTTTCTGACTTTTGTATAGATATATAAGGTCTCCATGTTTCTGTGTGTTTTTTTTTTTTTTTTTCCACACTAAATATTTTTTAGTTGTTCCTAAGAATTCTGGCTAAGTGCGTCAGTGTCAGATATGAAGTAGCTGTTCAAAAAAATGACAATGAGAAACATGGAGACCTTATATATCTATAC
>CAUYQG010193423.1:72-10512 GCA_963574415.1 Tarsius wallacei
ACACAGGCCACTTGGTTTCTCTACATTTAGTATGTAACACACAGTTACACATATGTTTTACATATATGAAACCAAAAGATTATTGTGGATCAAGAGTAAGGTGAGTATTCCTAGAATGTGACTAGGGTCTAGGAAATAGTAATCTCATTTTAAATAGCAATTCGTTTATCAAAGCAAGAGAAAAAGAGGAATGAACATAATGGATCAATATGATCAAGTTAAATACCATACATTAACTATTGGATTTGCCGTGCAATATTACCTATCACAAATACTCTAATACTGACAATAAGCTCTCACACATTTTTAAAGGCTCATACTTGATATATAACACATGTTTATTGCAAAGTACCGTCACATGATCATTTCATTTAAGCTTTCTAATAATATAGTGAGGTACATATTAATCTCATTTTATCAATGAAGTAACCAAGGCAAAAAAAAAAAAAATTAAGTGATTGAGCTAAGTTAACACATCTGACAAGCAAAAATGTGGGACTGGAGCCCAGAACTCTTGACTCCAAATTTAAAATTATTTCTTCTATATTATGATGCTTCGTATCCTCCTCCATGTCATAATACTTATTAAACTATGAGGTCATGCTTTTTAATCTAATTAACATCTAAATTTGATAATTTGATACAATTTCTTGATATTTTAGGAGTGACTGGGACATTATTGCATAGTGCATAAGAATGAGTTCACTGACTTGTGTATAAAACCTGGCTCTTCTTGAATGTGACTTTGGGCAAGTAATTTTACCTCTCTGGGCCTCGGTTTCCTCATAGGTAAATAGGAATAGTAATATCTCTTAACTGAAAGTGTCATAATGAGGATTTAATGAGCAAATCCATGTAAAGCACTCAGAATGATGCATGATTCATAGTAAGTTCATCATATATATTAGCTACTTTTTATGCAATACTTGTATTATTGCATCATGTAAAGCATGGGCTATTCGCTTATACTCAATAGTTATGTGTTTACAGTATGTAACAGATCTTTCTGGATTCATGACACTATAATAAATAGGTGATGGAAATATACAAAATCAATTATTGTAAAGTAAGTCTGTGATATATGGTCACATTATTGTATGCTTTGTTTATTTCAATATAAATAGTCCCTCTTTGTAAAGGCTTATTATTTTAAAAAGGAGCATACACAAATTTTTGAAACAGCTATGAAAGATGTCATGGTTGTCTAAATTACAATTAGAAACCACAATAACAAGGAATAAAGTTACAAATTAATTTAGAAATTGCTTTTTGTGGATGTAAATACTTTAGAATGATTAAAATTCTGTTTTATACATGCAGGCAGAGCTGTTTTATATGCATATAATACAGTTTTTAGTAACTTGAATGTAGTCAGTATAAGAAACAAAAAGGATGCAGTTCTTTTAAATTATTTTTAGTAAAATTATTTCCGTAGAAAACATAGTTTATCTTTTTTGAAAATAAACCAAAAGCTAAGAGTGAAAATGCACAAATTTTGGTACACAATATAAAGAATGTTAATCTCTCACTTCTCAAAAACAGTTTTGCATCAATTGTGTACATTTATCAAATTCTTACCTCAAAGCCCATGCAGCATTAACCATGTCTTTCAGAAAGCATTACACATTATTTCTAATTTCTCCATAGCTGATTTGATATCAGAAAAGAATTTATTGATTGGTAACAGATCTGTTACTTCTTACCTGCATATATAACACAAAAATGGACTCAAGTGATTGAAAAAAAAAATACCATCTTCATTTTTTCCCCATTTTCTATCCCTGTATTTTGTAGTTACCCTCACATTGTGGCATCATTTGTCTTTGTTTTCAGATATCCAATTCAATGTTAGGAAGTTGTTCATTTTTACCATCTCTTTAGAAGTAAGACACTATCTTTCTCTCTGTCTATCATCTATCTATCTATCATCTATCTATCATCTATTGCAAAGGCAGAATGATTTCCCTACTTCAAATCAAAGATGCTCTGATCCTAATTCCTGAAACCTGTGAATATGTTACCTACATGATAAAAGGGACTCAGTAGATGCAATAAGCTTAAGAATTTGAGATGGGAGATTATCCTAGATTATCAGGATGAGCCAAGTATAACTACATGACTCTTTAAATAGGAAGGCAGAAGAGTAGGGGAAAGAGGTGTAATGTGAGAATGTTTACACCCACCATGTTGGCCTTAAATATGGAGAAACGGAGACAGTAGCCACGAAATATATTTGTCCTTTAGTGACTTAGAACAGCATGCAGCTGAAAACCAACAAGCATATGAAGACTCTAGTCCTACAACCATGAGCAACTGAATTCTGCCAACAATCTGAATGAGCAGGAAACTAATTCTCCCCTAGAACCTCCAGAAAGGAAGACAGACTGCCAACCCCATGATTTGAGTTTAATCAGACCTGTACCAAACTTCTGACCTATACAAGTATAACATAATAAATTTGTATATATATTTTTTTGCCAAGATGGTCGATTAGAGGTTTTTCAGCATGCCTCACCTGCCCAAGTATAGCAAAATAGTGTGAAAAGATCAACACAGTGAGCACCAATTCAAGAATGGAAACAAATATTCATCAGAATGACAAAGTACACCCCAGATCCCAGGGAGGAGAAGGCAGGCAAACAGCTGCTCATGACAGCACTCACCAGAAAAAAGTGAGTGCAACCCCAGTATTTAGGATGTGACAAAATTTTCCTCTGAGAAATATCTTTCAACCAGAGATTCACTTAACCCTGGCCATGGAAGAATATGACATTTATCCTGTGCTCCAGAGCTGGCTCAGGGGGAGGCTGAGAGTGGTAAAAGGGAAAGACACAGGGTAAAGCTGCAGTCATTCTCCCAAATATGAGTACATGATAGATCCAGGACCAAACAAAATCTAGTAATTGACTGATGACCTAGTAACAGTGATTGCTGCAGACATTTTTATTTTGGCCCAGAGAGCAGATTACTTGCTTCTGAGCTAAGGAGGAGGCCCTCACAGCCAGAGCAGGGTGAGGATTGTGGAGAGCAACCTACGGATTGGAGCCAAAATTGGGCTTATTCCAGTCACGGGCTGAAAGTAGCAGGAGAGGTACCAAAGCCATCTTTCTTTCTTCCCAGGAAGTGAGACTGGCAACCAGGGTAAAGTTTGTGACTTGGTATCAATCTGTGTGTCACAGTTGGGCGCCCCATCCTGCTACTCTAGGCAGGTGTGGCAAGGGGTCTCGGCAACACTGAGGAACACCCATAATAGTAACCTAGATGACAGGAGCAGAGGTCCCCCTAACTCATAGAAGAGTGATAAAATACTTGCTGCAGTTCTGGTCTCTCATGAACAGTAGGTACTGCGGCCAATGTCAGTTTTGCAACCTAGAACTGTTTAGTGAGTACTACTACTAAGAGTCCCCGCTTTCCGCCTAGGTGGACCATTTTGGGTAGTGTGGCCCGGTAATGCCAAGGAAAAGGAGGGACCCCATCCCTGAACATCTGGAATTGCAGTTTAAGTGGTACTAGACCAACAAGAGGAACCCCACTTTTCTGCACCTGAATAAGCAGCTTGACTGGCAGCAGAGTTGCTAAACCCATGGTTTGGGACCCAGAATCAGGCGGTGTGTGATATTGTGGGGTACCCCAACTTGCCCCTCTAGATGTTCATGGAAGAATGTCCCTCTAGTACCAAGGAACTTATAGGCCCCATTTCTACATACCTGGATTAGCAACCTAAGCTGCCCACCTTTCCTGAGTAGTGGTCCTTATGCAACAAAGCCCCCTGTGCTCCATTCCCAGGCACCTCTTTTGTCATTCAATGCTTCTGCTTGCATGGGCCAGGGGTCTAAGCTACCTCGTTCCTCCTCTGCAGGGAACTAGTTCTGAGAAGTCTTCTTTGCCCCAAGACCAGGGATATCTCCAGACATTCAGAGTACCCACTCACCTGGATAAGAATCCTAAGCATTCCCCAACCTATTCTGTGCAGAGATCCTACTAAGGGGAGGGGCTCTCACTACTCCATCCCAGGCATCTCCCCAGGCATTTGGAGCACTTGCCTGCCTGGATCAGTAGCTGAGCTGTCCTTCCCCGCAAGTACAAAGCTGTGTTTCTTGTGCTCTGTATGTGGGCACACTCATAAGCATCAAGCCCACCTGCCCGGCTGGATCAGTTGCCTGAGCAAACCCTCCCACTCCTGGCAACAACCTTTGTGACACTATTGGCTACTCTGTCCCTTGTTGAGGGACCTTATTTCATGAATCTGGAGCCCCCACACATCTGGGTCAATGGACTGAGCTGCCCCCCACACACACAACAGGGTTCTTGATAAAGGCGTCTTCTCACTCCACACTCAGACATAACTCCAGACATTCAGTGCTAGTGCACATCTGATGAGCAGCCTAAGCTGTCCCTCATAACTCTACAAAGACTTTCTCATAACAGCAATCACTCCACTCCTCACCAGGGCACACTTTCAAGTGTACCCACTTACCCATATTAAGGGCCTGAGTTGCTCCCCCGTCACCAAGCAGAGAACCTGGAGCAATAGCACTCTCTTCTATTCCATGTCTGAACATATCCTCAGGCTTCCAGTGCACTTGAACCCTGGAATAGAACCTTCACCCGCCACACTCTTTCTATGCAAAAACAAAAACAAAAACAAAAACCTGGTGCCTCAGTGCTCACTCTATCCCACACCCAGGCATAACCTTGACAACTGCCACATGTGAGACAACAGCCCAGAAATCTAAACCACTCCACTCTTTCCATACAAAGACCCTGCTGGGGCAGAGACCTCTCTGTCCCCTTCCGTGGCATTTCACTGGGTTAGGGTTAGGTTATTCCACTACTCCCCCTGGAATAAGAGATTGAGAATCTCCCTCATCCCCTGCAAATAACTCCTTAAAGGAGCAATGTATCTGCTTCTCATCGGGAAATACTCCCAGGCATCTAAAACACCCAGCCACCTGGATTAGGAGCCTGAACCATCCCTCCCCCAAAGAGTAGTGTTCTTGGTGCTGTACTGCCCTCTCTGCTCAATATCAAGACATATTTCCAAACATATGGAGTTACCACTCTCCTAGGTTGAGTTTAGGCTATCTTCCCCTTCCTGAGCAGGGAACTTGGGGCAGTGGAAGTCCCCCAAGGCCACCTCAAGGCATACCTCTGGACACTTGGAAGCTACACACCAGACTCTGCCTCCGAGTTGGTGCTTGTACCTACCACCAGTGGACTTGTAGATGGGCCTTCCCAGTCTGACCCTGCCCACTATGGTCCCCCCACACCAGGGATGAACCAGGAACTCAGACCACTGTGCATTCTGTAGATCAGATTTCTGCCTGAGACAACAGAGAGCTTATCATAATAAACAAGGATCAAGTAAATACTCATTCATGCTGTCAGTAGCCAGATTTAACCATAGGAGACTCCTGCTGGCCTGGAGGTTGAACAAGACAACACAACAGGAAATATGATGAAACCAGTGCACACCACTGAGCAACAAGATTAGCTTTCTGAGATGCCTACCACTCCAACCCCACAGGGGGCAGTAAGTTGTCCCAAAACCCCAGTACAACACTACTACAACCAATGGTTGGGAAAGCTTACACATACATGCTATCTATATCCAAGGAACTCATATATACAAATCACCACAATTTATTCATACGAGAAAGAACCAGAGAAACAACTCTCAAAATATGAAAAAATAGAGTGTTACCCTTCCAAAGGGGCTTACTAACACTTCAATAATGAACCCTAACCAAAATGCAACCCCTGAAATATCAGATAAAGAAGTCAAAATATTTATTATAAGGAAGCTAAATGAGAGTCAAGAGAAAGTTTATAACCAACATAAAGAAATAAGTAGAACAATTAAGGAAGTGAAGGGGAACTTGACTTTTAGCAGAACTAAAGCACTCATTGAAGGAGATACAAAAATGCAGTTGAAAGCTTTAACAATAGGCTGACCTGAGTGGAAGAAAGACTCTCAGGGCTGGAAAACATTTCCTTCAAATTAACCCAGTCACATAAAAATAAAGAAAATAAAATAAAAAGAATGAGCAAAGTCTTTGAGAATTATGAGATTATATAAAGTGACCAAATATATGAATCATAGGCATTACAGAGGGAAAATAAGTTAAAGGAAAAAATATGAAGAATATATTTGAAAAAATAACTCAAGAAAACTTCCCTGGTCTTGAGAGAGATCTAAACATTCAGATATAAGAAGCTCAAAGAACTTCAGCAAGTTATATCACAAGAAGAACCTCAACAAGGGATATAGTTGCCAGACTATCCAAAGTCAATGTGAAATAAAATATCCTAAGAGTAGCAAGAGATAAGCACCAAATCACTTATAAAGGAAAAAACATTAGGCTAACAATGAACTTTTCATCAGAAATCCTACCACCCAGAAGACAATGAGGGCCTATTTTTAACCTCCTTAAGGAAAAAAAAATGCCAACCAATAATTTTATATCCAGCCAAACTAAGCTTCATAAAAGAAGGAGAAATAAAGTTCTTCCATGACAAACAAACACTAAGGGAATGTATTGCCACTAAACTGGCTCTACAAGAGATGTTCAGAAGTAGTTCTAAACACTAAAATAAAATTACAATACCACTTTAATAAAAGTGAGTACATAAGTACATGAGTACAAAGCTCAAAACCCTAAAGAGCAACTACATTTGAAACCCCAAAGCAGCTAGTTTAAGAACAAATTTGAAGGTATCAAACTGCCTGACTTCAAATTATACTATAAGGCTACAGGTAACTAAAACAGCACAATACTGGTACAAAAAATAGACAGATAGATCAATGGAACAGAATAGAGAAGCCAGAAATAATGCCACATACCTACACCCAATTGATCTTTGATAAAGACAGTAAAAATCAACAGTACCCTATTAAATAATGAATCTATATATGATGCTATATGCAGAAGAATGAAACTGGACCCCAACCCCTCATCATATTAAAAAAAAAAATCACTCAAGACCTAAATGTAAACCTGATTAAAGACCTAAATGTAAACCTGAAGCTATAAAAATCTTAGAAGAAAATCTAGGAAAACACTCTTCTGGACATTGGTCTAGGCAAAGAAGGTATGACAAAGACCCTAGAAGCAACTGCAACAAAAACAAAAATAGACAAATGAGATTTAATTAAACTACAAAGTTTCTGAACTGTAAAATAAATAATCAACAGAGTGAACAGAAAACCTACAGAATGGGAGAAAATATTTGCAAATTATGCCTCAGACAAGGACTAATAACAAGAATCTACAAAGACAACTCAACATGAAAAAACCTTACAGTCACATGAAATAGTGGGCAATGAACATGAATAAACACTTCTCAAGAGGCACACAAGTGGCCAACAAACATGAAAAAATGTTCAATATCACTAATAATCAGATAAATGCAAATTAAAATCACAGTGAGATTTCATCTTATACCAGTTAGAATGGTTATTATTAAAAAGAAAAAAAAAACAGATGATGGGGAAAAAAGATCACTCATACACTTGTTGGGATTGTAAACTAATTCAATCCCTATGGAAAATGGTATAAATATTTCACAAAAAAACTGAAAATAAAATTATCATTTGACCCAACAATCCCACTATTAGGAATCTACTCAAAGGAAAGTAAATCATAATATTAAAAATATATCTATACTCGTATGTTCATTTCCACACTATTCTCAATAACAAAATCATGGAATCAACCTTAGTGCCCACCAATGACTGAATGGATAAAAAAATGGGGTATATATACACCAATCAACCTTAGTTCCCGCCAACAATTGACTGGATAAACAAAATGTGGTATATATACACCATGGACTATAGTGCAGTCATAAAAAAGAATGACATCATGTCCTCTGCAGCAGTATAGATGGAGCTGGAGAACATCATCCTAAGTGAACTAACAAAGAAACAGAAAACTAAATACTGAATGTTCTCACTTATATGTGGAAGCTAAATGTCCATAAAGGTGAAAATAATAAACACTGGGGACACTAAAAAGAGGGGAAGACAGAGAAGCGGTTAAGATTAAGAAATTACCTATTAGGTATGATGTTTATTATCTGGGAAATGGGCCACCTGAAGCCCAATATCCACCACTACACAATATGTAACAAACGTATACTTGTACCCTCTGAAACTAAAATAAAATAAAATTTTATTAAAACACAAGTTTATATTATTTTAAACCACTATGTTGGAGATAATTTGTCATGGCAGCAATAGAAAACAAATCCATCCTTTATAACACTTTATTTTTTGTAGAGTTATCTTCCATATAATTTGTTTTAATTTTCCTTGAAAATATGAATAAAGAGAAATAACACTTGAACCTATTAAAGGATCATTTCCAATTTATATGTTACTATAAAAATGCAGCCATCGTGCTTCCGGTTAAGGTGGCGACGGCATAGGTGGAATTGTGAGATTCTCCGAATGTGAGTTCCCCAAAAAGACTCTTGCTTTCCTCCTCCCACACCCCTGCCCACCCCCAGCCACGTTGGTCAAAGGCCCGAGGAACCTCCGTCCCACGCAGGGCCAGCTATTGCGCCCCTACCTGCTCCCTCGTGGGCAGGAAATCTTGGGTCTCAGCTCCATCTCTCAGCTCCCTCCCTGGCTACATCTTCTTACACAGACCAAGTCTCCGGTCACCCTGGGAGACTCTGGGCACCTGCACCTCAGAGAAACTGATTCCATTTCTGACTGAAATACACCATAAGCAACCCAGGGCCACTCCCACCACTCACCGCTTGCCCTTTGGAGCTTTGGAGCTCTGAAATCCGGAGCTCTGGGTAAAGGAAGTGCATATCATTAGGAAATGCTGTTTGGAGGCTCTCAGCTCCAGAGGAGGGAACTCACGACCTCTGCCTCCACCCCAGCCCGCTGGTAGCACCCAGATAGAGTGCCCAGCTGTGCAGCTGATCCCCGGTGCCTCCCACGCCACCACAGTCTAGCATAGTGGATTGCCCAGGGACCCAAAGAGTGGAGAAAAAGGATCCGCGGAAGTGAAACTACCACGTCGGCAATTCCCCAGGCAGAGACTTGCATTGCCCTGCCCACCTACCAGCAGCCTCCACCTCAGTTCCCAAGGTAATGTTGCTAAACAGAAGACAAAGCCACTCCCCAGGGGACTAAGCAGCAGATGTCTCAGGTTGCAGCCCAAAAGAAGAAACCCAAGCTGCAATGTAGCTGTCCACAATGAAAATAAGGGGAGAGGCCAAAGAGCAGAGATGAACAGACTTTAGACACTCAGGAAAGATCCCGGAGCTAGTCTGATTTCTTACTTTGACTTTTGAATCTATCACTTTGACTGTTTGTCTTGCTCACTTCTGCTTGCTTATTGACTCACATTATCTGTTTGTGTTAGGCAAAACACATCAAAAGACATGTTTTTTATTTGGTCTGCCTTTGTGTAGCTACAAGTATTCTTTAGGGAATTGTTTCTATTCACTTCTCTCTGGCCTTCTGTCTCTTTTTCACCTCTTAGTTGGTATGTATGTCTGTCCTCCCTCTCACTCTTCTATCTTTCTAACTTCCTACTGACCCCCCCCACAACACTTTCCTCTTTTGTCTCTCCTTTTGTTCCAGGGACCAAACCTACATTCTGCTGCACAGAAGGATTGTAAGACAGTGGGAAATAGGTTCCAGTGAGCTCATACCCGATAGGTGGATGCTGGAATCGGTATATAGATTCTGAATCACAGCTTCCCCCCCAATTAAACCTTAAAACTGCAAAAAGTACAGCCCATAGCCACCACTCCAACCTCAATAGTGAACAAAGCCAGAGGACCCTCATAAGGAAGAACAAGAGATTGTGCAAGCAAAGCAAAAGCAACCCCACCTTCCCTGAAAAACAGACTTAAAGAAGGGGAAGGAAAGGAGGACAGAGAGAGAAATCTACACAAATGAAGAAAAACCAAAAGAAGAATATGAGTGTCTCCCAGACTCCTGGGAAGGCAGACACTGAGAAAACTGACTTCGGAATGCAAACAATGAAGAGCCCCCAGAAAGACTGGTCTCAAACTACAAATCTAGATATCAAGATAATAATAGAAAGATTAAAAAGAATTGAGGAGAGTCAAGAAGAAACTAGGAAGGAGCTGATAACTGAGATAACAGCAATAAAGAAAACTGTGAATGAAATAAATAACAAAATGACAAGCATGGAAAGCAGAACTACCCAAGCAGAAGAAAGAATCTCAGAGCTTGAGGACCAATTCAAACTGTTAAAAACACAGAAAGCAAGCTCAAAAAGGCTGAACAAAACTTTCAAGAGATGAGTGATTACTTCAAGAGACCGAACCTAAGATTAATTGGCCTTCCTGAAGCAGAAAGAGAGACAGAGTCCACACTGGAACAAGCCTTTCATGAGATAATTCAAGAAAACTTCCCCCATCTAATCAGGGATGCAAAAATTCAAACAC
>CAUYQG010193428.1:0-11247 GCA_963574415.1 Tarsius wallacei
CTACTCAAAAAAGAAAAAAAAGGAAAGAAGGAAAATGTTCCTTGGTTAATGTGGGGACAGACAGAGATCTCTGAAAATCCCCCTAGGGGTTTTCTTTTTTTTTTAGTTGGAGACACACACTGTCGCCCCGCCTGGAGTACAGTGACATGCTCACAGCCACCCCAGCGTTGACCCGCTGGGTTTAGGCGATCCTTCTACCTCTGCCTTCCAAGTAGCCGGAACTATAGGCACACGCTACCACACCCGGCTAATTTTTTATTTATTGTAGAGACGATGGCTCACCACGTTGCCCGGGCAGGTCTTGAACCCACGGGCTCAGGCAATCCACTTGCCTCAGGCTCCCAAAGTGCTGGGATTACAGGCTGAGCCATCGAACCTGGCCCCCCTAGGGGTTTTCACTGGAAATTTCCATTACTACTTTCTACTGAGCACCCCAGCCCCAACTCCAGTCCACGTAGGGGAGGGAAGCCACGGTAGCAGCAAACCATTGTTTCAACTCAAAACCTTTATCCCATTTGAATGAGGATGGGTCCAGTTAAGAACAAATTTCTAGACCAGGTGTGGTGGCTCATGCCTGTGATTCCAGCACCTTGAAATGCCGAGGTGGGAGCTTTGCTTGAACCCGGGAGTTCAAGACCAGCCTGAACAACGTAGGAAGACTTTGTCTTTTCCAAAAAAAAAACCCAACTTTTTAAAAATTAGCTGGACATGGTGGCATGTGCTTGTAGTTCCAGGTACTCAGGAGGCTGGAGAGAGAGGATTGTTTGAGCCCAAGAGAACGAGGCTGCGGTGAGCCATGATCATGTCACTGCATTCCAGCCTGGGTGACAGAATGAAACTCCGACTCAAAAAAAAAAACAAAAAATTGAAGACCAGCCTGGGCAACATGGTGAGACCTTGTCTCTACAATAAGTCAAAAAAATTAGCTGGGCATGGTAGCACGCGCCTGTAGTTTTGGTTACTTGGAAGGATGACGCGGAAGGATCACTGGAGCCCAGCAGATTGAGGCTGCTGTGACCAGGAGAATGCCACTGCCATCCAGCCTGGACGACACAGTGAGACGCCAACTCAAAAAAAAAAAAGGCCGGGTACGGTGGCTTAATCCTGAAATCTCAGCACTTTGGGAGGCTGAAGCAAGAGGATTGCCTGAGTCCAGGGGTTCGAGACCAGCCTGGGCAGCTTAACAAAACCTCGTCTCTACAATCGGTCAAAAAATTACCTGGACGTGGTGGCACACGCCTGTGGTTCCAGCTCCTTGGAAGACTGAGATGGAAGGATCGCCTGAACCCAGCAGGTCAAGACTGTGGTGGCTGTGAGCGTTTCCACTGCACTCCAGCCTGGGTGACAGAATGAGACTCTGACTCGAAGAGAAAGAGAGGGAGGACTAATTCTACCCACCTGGGATTGTGAAGCATGGGTTTGCTGTTCAGGTGAGTGTTTGGGGTCCGGGGAGGGAAAAAATCACTTCCGGGGATGGTTTCTCAGAAGAGATGGGCCTTAATTGAAGTTGTGTAGTCGAGGAGGAAGAGGAAGGGCATTCCTGATTTGGGGGACAGGGGGACACATAGCATTAGTAAAGGCACAGAGGTGGGCTAGCCAAAGGCCTGGTCAAGGGACAGAGGGGTGACCTCAGCAAGGAGGAGATGGAGGAGTCCCTCCCTTCCCAACACAGAGCAGACCAGGGCTCAGGGCTGTGGAGCGGCTGAATATTTCATTGATGGAAAATTGGATGTGGCCATGGTGCTTAGGATGTGGATTCCAATTTCATGGCTGGGTGTATCCAGATGGCTGATTAGGCTGCAGGAGAGCGGCTCCCTCCCTGCTCCTGTTTCCAGGTCCCAGGAGAGTGCAGAGACTGACTTTTATCTCCCAGTGAGGTCAGCAGGTGTCTGTGTCTGAAAAGGTGAACAGACCCTCCACTCCAGCCAGACCCCATCGCCTCACAGGCCCCAGACCTAGCTGGGTTCCAGTTATTCAATAGACATGCATTTCACACCTGCTACATGTCAACCATCATGTTCAACACAAGGAGACGCAGATGTCACTACCCTGGGAGACAGCTTGAGGAAGCAGACCCCCTACCAGGTCTCTAGCTGTGGACCACAAAGTGCTGGCCCTGAGCATCACAGAGGAGGTGTCCCCTGTGCTGATGGAGACCCTAGGCGGGGAAGATGGGGAAAGCTGCTAGCCGATGTAGTGAGGGCTTGCAACCCTTAATCCTCACAGTAACTGTAAAAAGGATACTATAACCCCTAACTGCATAGACAAAAGGCATTCCAGTGGGAGCATGTGTAAAAGAAGACATGTGAACGAGCCTGGGACCATGAGCACCATTTAGCAGTTTGGAGAGGCTGGCATGTGGGAGGTATGGCAGAAAATGAGCCTGGGAAGGTGATGGGCGCTTAGCACGTCAGGACAACACACTTGGTCTATCCACTTGGCTTTGGGAGGTCTCTGAAGGTAGTGAGAAGAGCAGGGCCAAATGTCTTCTTTCCCCTTCCACCCCATAGCCTCTCTGGTCCTGGCCTCCAAATCATAAATACTGCTCATCATGCCAACAAAGATCTTGTTTATTTATTTGTTCATTCATTCATTTTTTTTTTTTTTTTTTAGTTAAGTCTCACTCTGTCACCCAGGCTGGAGTACAATGGCACACTCACGGCCACTGCAGCCTCGGCCAGCTGGGCTCAGGGGACCTTTCCACCTCAGCCTTCCAAGTAGCTGGAACCACAGGCTTACACCACCACATCCGGCTAATTTTTTGATTTATTGTAGAGATGAGGTCTCGCCATTTTGCCTAGATTGGTCTCGAACCCGTGGGCTCAGGCAACTCTCTCGCCTTTGCCTCCCAAAGTGCTGGCATTACAGGCGTGAGCCACCATGCCTGGCCCATTCATTTATTTTTATTTTATTTTATTTTGTATTTTTTTGAGTTGGAGACTCACTCTGTCAGTGGCACGCTCACGGCCACCCCAGCGTCAACCTGCTGGGCTCTGGCGATCCTTCCACCTTAGCCTTCCAAGTAGCTGGAACTACAGGCGCACACTACCATGCCCAACTAATTTTTTTATTTTATTGTAGAGATGAGGTCTCGCCAAGTTGCCCGGGCTGGTGTCGAACCCACAGGCTCAAGCAATCCACTTGCCTCGGCCTCCCAAAATTCTGGGATTATAGGCTGAGCCACCAAGCCTGGCCCATTTATGTTGAATTTAGATTCAGGGAGAACACATGCATGTTCGTTACATGGACATATTGTGTCGTGGTGGGGACTGGATCTCAGGTGACCCATTCCCCAGATAGTGAACATTGTGCCCTGTAAGTAGTTTCTGAACCCTAACCCTCTCCCCCCCACCCCCAGTGTCTATTATTTCCATCTCTGGGACCGTTTAATTCCCACAAATGAGTGAGAACATGTGGTGTTTGGCTTTCTGTTTCTGAGTAAGTTCACTCAGGATGATGGTCTCCAGCTCCATCCTTGTTGCTGACATCAACAGATATCAATTGCACACCTTTCCTGTGAGCCAGGTACCGTTCTGGGCATTGGGGAAATAACCGGGAGCAAGACAAGGGCCTCCTCTCATGGAGCAGTCGAGGAGATGGTAGTGCAGGGCGACAGTCACCTAGTAAGCAAATACATCAATATAAGCGATCATTTCCAATAGTGTTAGGTGCTATGACAACATGGAAACCCAGGAATGGGACAGAGAGCGATAGGGGAGGGGAGGCAAGGCTGCTTGAGTTGGGACAAAGGAAAGAGATGACATTTAGGACTGGAGCAGTGGCTCAGGCCTACAATCCCAGCACTTTGGGAGGCCGAGGTGAGAGGACTGCCTGAGCCCGCGGGTTCGAGACCAACCTAGGCAACTTGGCGAGAACGCATCTGGACAAAAAATCAAAAAATTAGCCGGGTGTGGTGGCGCATGCCTGTAGTTCCAGCTACTTGGAAGGTAGAAGGATCGCTGGAGCCCAGCAAGTCGAGGCTGCGGTGGCCAGGAGCGTGCCACTGCCCTCCAGCCTGGGTGACAGAGTGAGATTCCGACTCAAAAAATAAAAAAAGAGATGACATTTGAGTTGGGGCCTGAAGGGTGAGGAGCTGGACATGAGTAGATATGAAAAAGAACATTTCAGAAGGAGGCACAGCACTGGCAAAGTCCTGAAGTAAGAGCTAGTTGAGTGGGGTCAAGACACAGGAAGGCCAGTATGTCTGGAGCAGAGAGGACTGGGGAGAGAGTCAAGGAGGACAGTGAGACCAAGGGCCAAGGTAGAGTTGGAATTTTACTCTTCAACACTCAGCTCAAGACTCACACCGGCCAGGCACGGTGGCTCACGCCTACAATCCCAGCATTTTGGGAAGCCAAGGTGAGAGGATTGCCTAAGCCCGCAGGTTCGAGACCAGCCTGGGCAACTCAGTGAGACCTCATCTCTACAATAAATCAAAAAAATAGCCGGGCATGGTGGCGTGTGCCTATAGTTCCAGCTACTTGAAAGGCAGAAGGATCACCTGAGTCCAGCAGGTCGAGGCTACAGTGGCCGTGAGCGTGCCACTGCACTCCAGCCTGGGCGACAGAGTGAGACTCCAACTCAAAAAAAAAAAAAAATCAACAAATTAGCTGGGTGTGGTGGCACACTATTATAGTCCCACCTTCTCAGGAGACTGAGGTGGAAGGATCACCTAAGCCCAAAAAGTCGAGGCTGCAGTAAGCCATGATGGTGCCATTGCACTACAGCCTGGATGACAAAGTGAGACTCCGACTCAAAAAAATAAGGGCAATTAAAGGACCGAGAAAGTGAGAGGAGGCAGAGACTGCAGTTTTCTTTCCTGAGGTTTTGGGAGAAACACTCAGGAAATTTGGTGTCTGGGCATTTTCCAGTAGAGGTCTTGCTTTATAGAAGGGATGGTTCTCCAGGCTCCCATTAGGCAGAACTGATAATATGGGGTGATCATCTGAAAATGCAGGGTGGGCTCCTTTCTGGGCTGGAGCAGTGGACTCAGAAAGCAGTCTGCATCCTCTTATGCTGACTTGATCCTTCCTCCTCAAAAGGAAACCCTTGAGCCCCATCAGGTGGATATGTGCCTCTGGGTAGCATCTCCAGGGGTCAGAAGGACAGCCACCCTGAGAGAAGACCCAGGTCTGCTGGCGGAAGCCTGATACAGTGGACAGAGTAGGACCTTGGAATTAGGCCTTGTGTAAGTTTGGGGGTTACAATGACCATTTCCCTTCGTGAATTCTTGTTTCCTCTCCTCTCCATGGAACTATGGGAACAGGGGTCTCAGAAAGGGAGTTGGGAGATATTCCATTTCCCCCCCATTTCCTGAAAGTACATTACGTTCTTAGAGAATGACGGTCCATGTTATTGACATTCCTGGGCCCCAATGTCGCTGCAACACCCAGGCAAATGGCCTCTGACTTCAGACAAAGCCTAAGCTGATTCCACAGTGATGAAGCCAGTGAGGGGCCCAGCAGGGAGCAGCCAGAGGGAGCAATCCCAGCATCCCCAAGGGGAAAAGGAGGAAGTACCAAGGCCACGCAGGACAGACGGTAGGTGTTTGGAGAATATTCCAGGGATGGGTTCCTTTCCCTTCACCCATGAGCCGTGCAGAATTTCATCCTCTTGGCAGACAATGGGCTCTCCCTTTCTCTGAACCGACCCCTCCTGCAGGGCCACCTCTTGGCCAATCCTCAACGGGCAGGGAGAAGACATACTTAAACCCAGGCCTGATGAGTCTTCGGAGAAACTAAGTCAGCCCAAGTTATCTCTTCCTCAGTCATGGACCTTTATTTTTATGTATTTACTTATGTATTTATTTATGGCTTTTAAAATTAGAAACAAGATCTTGTTATATTACCCAGGCTAGTCTCAAACTCCTGGGCTCAAGCAATCCTCCCACCTTGGGCTCCCAAAGTTCTGGGATTACAGGCATGAGTCAGTGCACCCAGCTGTAGTCATGGAATTTGAGCCTTTTCAACTTTTCTGCTTTTTCCCCATCAGTGGCCAGGTTGATATTTGTCCTGGGAGTGAAAAAAGAGCAAGTGGGATGCTGGGAGGATGGTTTCTCATGCCCCAGCCTGTGGACTATGGAGCTGGAGAAACCAAGAGGGCTGAGGTTTGGACCTAGAAAGTCCAAGGCATGGCGTCCTCAAAAATGAGCTGAAGCTGGGCATGGTGACTCACGCCTGTAATCCCAGCCCTTTGGGAGGCGGAAGTGAGAGAATTGCCTGAGTCCAGGGATTTGTGCAACATGGCAAGACCTCATCTCTATAGTAAATCAAAAAAATTAGCCAAGCGAGGGGGCATGCACCTGTGGTTCCAGCTACTTGGAAGACTGAGAAGGGGGGATCGCCTGAGCCCAGCAGGTCAAGGCTGTGGTGGCCATGAGTGTGCCACTGCACTCCAGCCTGGGTGGCAGAATGAGACTTCCACTTGGAAACAAAAAAACCCCAACGAGCTGACTATCAGGCCTGGAGCCGACGGGCTGGAGCCTGCAGGAATGGCAAGCAGGTAAGTCCTAGAAGGAGACTTGGGAAACCTGGCAGATGCCAGGCTAGGGGTGGAGCAAGAGCCCAGACTCACGACCCCATCGACCTGGAGGGAAGAAGGAGGGAGTGAGAGGGGATGAGGATGGGCCCTACAAGGCCTGCAGTCCAGAGCCATGTGGGCACCTGAGGCAGACTCAGCACCTGCTCCTGATGCTCAGAGAAGGAGGCAGTCCTTCTCTGGGCTGCTTATCAGTGCCTTCCCTCCCTCCAAAGAACCAGGGCAGGACCTGGTCTTACTGCAGTAGTTTTGACCTCTTTCTTTCCCCAGGGAGTCATGGAAACAACTTGGGGCCTTGCAGGATAATTTCGAGGCTACCTCACTGGCTTAGGGAACCTCCTTCCACCTTTCCATCCTCCTTGGGGCCTTTCCTAAAGCCCAGGCCTCTGAGAGGTGACAAGAAAGGCGAGTGCTTTCCTGATTCCACAGAGCACGCATTACTCCTAGGCAAAGCTCAACACAAGGCAGAACTTGAGGCCACGTGTGTTAAAGAGTGCAGATTCATCCTCACCGATTGCTCAGGCTTCCATCTAAAGCATCCTTAGGCTGAATAATGATGACTTCAGTACTCCTCCCCACCCCCTCTCTGCCTGTCTCCACACACACACACCCTCCCCCGCACCCATTTCAGAATCTTCTCTTTTTCTGCCGCAGTCTGTGCCTCCTCCTCCCTCACCTCCCATCTCAGCAGGAGCACGCCAGGACAAGAAAACGCTACTACGGGGGCCTCCCGGCCACAAGCACTGGTTTCTCAGAGTGAGTAGTTAATGTAGACCCGGCCACCAAGTCATTGCTGCCCTGAGCACATTTCTCAGTCGCGCCACGTCTAAGGTAACCCAAGAAATGATGTAATTGCATCTAGTGACCGTCACCCAAACCCTGCCCTGGGTTGCCCTGGGAAGCTGCCTCTGCTGTGGTTTCTGGAGAAGATGAACTCACTTCTTGAACGGGATCAGCTGCTCCCAGGCTTGGAAAGGGTACCTATAAAATGTGGATTTATAAATGGGCTGTAGAGAGTCTGGAAAGACCCTGAAATGGAATGCACAGTTTGTATGTGTGTTTTTCCTAGGAACGAGGGTCTGTTTCTTCTGTCTGATTCTCCAAGGAGTCAGAGACCCTCAAAATGGTTACCGGTTGGGGGCGGTAGGTAAAACAAGAAATGGAAATGTCTCTCCTCTCATTTTCGCCCCCCAAGGCGTTGAGCTTTATGCAACTCCTTGTATAAGAGGAAAGCCTGAGTCCGTGGAAATCGGGATTGATCACCTGAATATGCAGTTCCTTGGACAGCCACCAAGAGAGGACCTAGGCAGGAGACATGATGTCACCTTCAGGGAGGAGACTCTTTGGCTGTCTGGAGTCAGAGGAGGAGGAAGGAGGAGGATCACTGGCCTTGAACCCCCAAGGAGAGGCCAGAGCACCTTTCTGGGACTCAGTCCAGGCTCTGCCTGCGGCTCCAGAAGAGATGCTGTGTGGATTCCAAGCTACCACGTCCTGGAAGCCCTGGGGGAGAACGCAACCCCAAGTGGCCCAGATGGCATCTGGGCATCCTGTGCCCACAAAGATCAGGAGCCCAATGTCTGGAGCCCTCTGCAGAGCCAGACCCAAAACAGTTCCAGAGTCACCAAGCCCAGCCTTCCCTGACCTCCCACAGAAGGGGGATGTGAGAACAGGGCCCTCCACCCATCCACCCACCCACCAGCTCCCCGAGTCCCTCAGCCCTCGGCATGGTAATTAACGGTCAGGAAGTTATGCATCAGCCTCAGTAAGCTACCGTGGCAGGAGCCCCCTCCTGACAGCAGAGCTAATAAGAAATTTGCTAATGCAATTTATCACTTTAAAAAGCCATATGTCGGCGGGGATGAGCACTTCTCTGCAGCAGCCAGCGTAATTGCCAGAGCAGAGCAGTGCGCAGCTCTCGGAAGGGGGTGAGGATGATGTCTTCACTAAATCAGTGGTGCAATGCAGCAGGCAAGGGGGCTGGGAGGAGGGGGTGGCGCTGGGCCCAGGGCCCCCAGCCCCCCAGGAAGCCAGCGTCTGCAGGCCTGATCTGAGGACCCAGGAAGAGCCGGATGGGTCCTGAGCTCCAGCCCCTGCTGCCTTCGAGATGCATGAACCTGCGCTTGGGCTCCTGCCGCAGCGTTCCGACAAGAAGCGACTGTATCTGCAGTGATGGCTGATCTGAGTCTCAGCCAGCGAGTGTCAACACACCAGACCCCACTCCTGCTCCTGCTGGGGGCGGGGCGGGGCGGATGCCACGTGCCTGTTTGCTGTTTCTCTCCCAGACCCCTGCAAGGACTCCATCTGGGACAAGAGCCCCTAGTCCTGAGTCAGGGTCAGGGAAAGAAGATTTGAAATCCTCCTCGGGCCCAGTTTAGACAAAAGGCACATGGCTCTGAGTACCCAGTTTTTGGCAAAAATACAGAGTGGTTTCTGCAAAGGGGAAAATCTGCTGCTGTGAGATTTTGCTTCAAACACTCACGGCAAATCATTTTTCTCCAAAGCATATTGGCAGAGAAGCAGGCAAAACAAGTGTCCCCTGTGGGAAAGCAGTCCAGGGCTGCTAGCAAGGCTGTGGGAAGGACGGAGTGTCCATGTGGCTGGATCCCCACTGCTTTCTGGATTAGTCCCCACCCTTAGTTTTCTGTGGGAGTGAGAGGGGAAGGGGAGAGGCGTCAGGTAGGGCGAGCCATCAACCCTCAGAAACATCACACCCAGTTTCCACCCACTTAACTTTCCTCTAAAGCAAATGTTGACCCTAATTGTCCCCTGTCCTTTAAATTAATGCTTCGAGTTTTGCATGGAGACGCTCAAGGAAGACAAAGCACAAGAAATAAGTAGTAACTAGTAGAGAGAAGAAATGCTAAGTCAGGCACCTGACCTGTAATCCCAGCGCTTTGGTAGGTCCAAGTGAGATGGGAGAATTGCTTGAGGCCAGGAGTTCTAGACCAGCCTGGGCAACATAGCGAGTCCCCGTCTCTAAAATACATATAATTTGTTAAATTTTTTAAAAAAATTTTAAAAAAAGAAATGCCATGCTGGGGCCCTAAACAGCCCAGCATGTGCATAACGCCCCTCGCTAATGACAAACTTAGTTCTATCCTGCCTTCGTGTTTAAAAAAAAGTCTTTCTATTCAAGTTAAAGTTTTTTCCATTTAAATAAGGTCTTAATGTCCAAGGACTTTTTAAAGTGTCACAGGGGCTCTGAATTACCTCCCTTGAAGGCTTATTTTTACAAACAGCTTATAGAATCTTTCCCAGGGGACAATATGCTACCTCCTCCTTGGTTATCAAGCAAACTACATTTTAAAACAGAGCCTCCTTGGTACCCTAACTTAAACCAAAATACACTGGATCAAACAGCCACTATGTCGTGTCTAGACCTTGACCTCTGACCTGGACTACAGGTCCTGGGGCTTCCCTCATTCTGGTTCCATGCCACACAGGGAAGGCAGTCTCTACTCAAGGCCAATCCATTAAATGAAAACTCCCTTGATTTCCACCTAGGGAGCAGTGAGCGCCTCTGGTTCCAAGGAGGCACATGGAGGAAGTAGTCAGGGCTCAGAACATGATTCCACAAAATAGGGCCCCTTGGCAGAAGCAGAAATGTCACTCTCTGAGCGTCTCTTGTCTTTCTTCTCTGAAGCCATAAGAGTAATTCTCAGCCGGGCTTGGAGGCTCACACCTATACTCCCAGCACTTTGGGAGGCAAAGGAGAGAGGATTGCCTGAGTTCAGGGGTTTGAGACCAGCCTGGGCAACATGGCAAGACCTCATCTCTACAATACATTTTTTTTTTTTGATTTGGAGTCTCACTCTGTCGCCCAGACTGGAGTGCAGTGGCCGCTCCCGGCCACCGCAGCCTCACCCTGCTGGGCTCCAGCGATCCTTCCGCCCCAGCCTTCCGAGTAGCCGGAATTACAGGCATGCACTACCACGCCCAGCTGATTTTTTTGATTTATTGTAGAGATGAGGTCTTGCCAAGTTGCCCAGGTGGGTCTCGAACCCATGGGCTCAGGCAATCCACTCACCTCAGCCTCCCAAAGCGCGGGATTACAGGCTGAGCCACTGAGCCTGGCCTACAATACATTTTTTTTTTAAATCAGTCAGGCATGGTGGCTCATGCCTATGGTTCCAACTACTTGGAAGGCTGAGGAGGAAGGATCACCTGAGTCCAGCATGTCGAGGCTGCAGTGGCTGTGAGCATGCCACTGCACTCCAGCCTGGACAACAGAGTGAGATTCCAACTCAAAAATAAAATTTTTTTAAATTCTCCCTCCCCTCTCCCCTGAAGACCCTCATGTGACAGGTGTCCTGCCAGGTACTGGGAAGGAAGGAACAAAGGCACAGAGATACAGAGAGGAATTAGAACAAATGCCTAAGCTCCCCTGGCTTATCACCATTAGAGCATATCCTTTTTGTCCAATCATACTTCTACAGACTACATACTTTTTCGGCCTAGGCATAAAAATACAGTTTTTCCTGGGTCTTTGGGTCTTCATTTCTGAAGCCTCCTCTGTCATTTAAAACTTTGGTTAAAGTCTGGGCTCAGTGGCTCAGCCTGTAATTCCAGCACTTTGGGAGGCCAAGGCAAGTGGATTGCCTGAGCCCGCGGGTTCAAGACCAGCCTCGGCAACTTGGCAAGACCTCGTCTCTACAATAAGTCAAAAATTATCGGGATTTGGTAGTGTGCGCCTATAGTTCCAGTTACTTG
>CAUYQG010193429.1:0-21891 GCA_963574415.1 Tarsius wallacei
CCCCCAAACTAATCTTCAAATTAAAATATTTAATTATTCTGTTGAAAATGTATGAATATATATTTTTTTAAAAATTGAAGGATCTCTCACAGAAACAAAGATCTGAGTATCACATGTTCTCACTCATATAGTGGACCTTGATAATCCAACGTATTACTATAAGAAAATGACTGACAGTGGTGGGAAACTATGGGGGGGAGGGTGAGAGTGATGGGATTAATGGTAGTAAATATCTGTCTGGGGATGGGGAGACACCTCTTATCAACAAGGGTGCCTGAACGAAGCATAATTGTATACCTCTTAACTGTACCCCACAACATCATAATAAAAACTATTGAAAAATAAATAAATAAATAAACATAAAAAGGCAATTCTATCTTGTCTTCTGTTTTTTAGTTAAAATATTTTCAGTGCCTCATTATCAACATTATCTCAAATAAAAGGATTTAATCAATGCTAGCCTCAAATTATGCCTTGTCCTTTACATAATTTTATGCATTATTTTGCTTAATCCTCAAAAATATATAAAATAAGTGTTATTATTAACTTTTCTAAATGGCAAATTGTTTGGAAATATGGTCACAATTCTCTCACTATATCCTATATGCAGTCATACTTTTATATTGTACCTTCCCATACAGATACAGGGCTTTGTTCTTTTATTAATACTTGCTTTGGCCATTGTGTCATTATCTGGGCATTTTTTTAAAGGTCTGGGCCAACTCAGGTTGATATTAGACTCTAACAGAGACATTAGTCTAAGATTAATTTTTACCTATTTACTTTTATGTAATGGACACAAAGGTGTGTATTTAGAATTTTTTTGATATAGGAATATCTATTACAATGATATATTTTGAAGATATGCAAATTGTAAAATTATGTACATAAATGTTTGCACCATTGAATATATACATTGCTCCTTATTTATCATTTGCTAGCAAAAATTAAAGTAGAAACCCCCAAAGTGGCATCTAATCACTGTACTAGGCTATAAGGTAGTTATTATTTAGACTTTACAGGTGAAGAAATAGATGCTTAGGAATATAAGTAACTTTTCTTCATTCATGCATAAAAAACAGTAAAATCAAGATTCAAGCTCCTTGTTTTTGACTGATAGCTCAACTTCATCTCAGCCATTTGTTCTAGGTGTTTTGATTTACATCAATCTTCACATCCTCGTTTGGAAGGGGGATGGATAAATGCTCTCTCAGATTGCTTTGCAGTAAGACTATTTGATTTCAGCCTAGATTCTTGTTACGGGTATTCAGGTTTCTGGTAGACCTCAATAGGGAGATTGCTTAGTGATTCCTAAATACCCTCAATGGGTAGAAATCGCCCTGGGACTCTCTGCGCCACAAAACTTGTGCCCTTGGTTGAGTCATTAACTGTCTCTGAGCCTCCAATACCTCATCTTAAAAAGTGAAAATAGCCGGGCTCGGTGGCTCAGCCTGTAATCTTGCACCTTGGGAGACTGAGGTGAGTGGATTGCCTGAGCCCCGTGGGTTCGAGACCCGCCTGGGCAACTTGGCAAGACCTCATCTCTACAATAAATCAAAAATTAGCTGGGCAGTGCGCGCCTGTAGTTCCAGATACTTGGAAGGCTGAGGCGGAAGGATCGCCGGAGCCCAGCAGGTCAAAGCTGTGGTGGCCGGGAGCAGCCAATGCACTCCAGTCTGGGCGAAGGAGTGAGACTCCACCTCAAAAAAAAAAAAAAAGTGAAAATATTTATTTCAATAAAAATTTGTGAAGACATCACTTATATATCAAAAATGTCATTAAGAGTTATTCTCTTGGGTTTCACCCTATTAATATTCACATCTAAATTCTTTTGATTATTATAGCAGTTTTTTTGGGGAGGCACATTTAATTTAAACTTCACATGCAATGTATGCCAATTCATGTATAAAACAGATAATAATAAAATGTTCTAGAAAGATGAATAGTGTTGAATTAGGAGCACTGCTTCTGGGTTTTAGTCTTTATCCACATGAGAGTTAAGGTATTTCTGTGAAAGCCACAAAGATATGAGAATAATGTGAATAATGTCACTGATTAAGTGAATCTACTCCTTTCATAATTCTGAGCCCATGAATTCAATCAGTGGATAGTACAATGTCTGACATATAAGAGTATCTAAATACAATCAGTCATTTGGTCTTAACATGAACAATTAAGTGATACAATAAGGTATTATCTTGAGAGTCTATCCTGCTCTGGGGCCCACAAGCCTCTGCATCTCCATATCCCTGAAGCACCATGACATCCAATCCACAGCTGAGTGCTGTTACTGGCTGCTGCTGCCAGGGTCCAAATGCAAACTATTAGCAGCAATATCACTAACCCAAGTAGAAGGACCACTTACTCTAGTTGAAATCACCACCTGGGGTTAAAGTACCCGCTCCTCAACCACTGTTTATGGCTGCTGTCACTATAAAAACAAACAAACAAACAAAAAAAACAAAAACACCCTCCCCAGAAGCAGAGCCATTACTCAACTGCTGCTACACTCACTTGAACATTCCTGGAGACTATCCCGACTCTAACTAACACAGTCAATGTCAGAATGCAAAAAAAAAAAAAAAAGGAATGCTTGAAAACAGATCTATGAGCCTGGCTCCACCTCCCTCAGTGTCTGAACATCCATAGGGACTAATGGTTTGCCCTGAACCATCATCAACCACAATTGGCACCTGGGCACTTCTCCTGAGGGACTGAGGACAGGCCTGCCAGACCTTTTGCTACCACCAGTTGGTACCCACTCACATGCACTACATGTAGGCCTGGGGACTGGCCCATGCAGCCTATTGCAGCCATGGCCAACATTATTACAGACTGCTTGGGACTCAGAAGACTGTCTATCCATTGCAACTGCCATCACCCACTCCACACAAGCTTCTCAGTGGTCTGATAACCCACCAATTCAGCAAGCCCACTGCTGCCACTGTTCACACCTGAACAAGACGCCTAGAGCCTAAGGATTGACCTTCTTGACCTGCTAACAATGGTGCCAGCATATACCACCCTGAGATACAAGGACAGGAATGTCCAGCACACCACTACCTCCATTGGGGCTTGAGGACTGGCCCACCTGACATCCTTGTCTGTAGAAAAACTTCACCACAGCCTCTACTAAAACCCAAATCCTGAGTTACTAGGGAATCACAGACACCACTAATGTTGTTTACAACTGAAGAAATCATACAAAGATTGCACTACTGTACACACCCAGAATCAAAACTAAAGTGCTCTTCCCAACCAGCAATATAAATACATACATGTTCAGAAAATGTATTTTTTTTCTTCTTCATTTTTGAAGAACATTTTTATCAGCTATAGTATTTGTGGTTGAATTTTTTTTCTTTCTACATGTTGAATAAATCATCCCTTTCTTTTCCCAGCTGCAAGGTTTATTCTGAGAAATCTGCTGATAGTTTCATAGGGGCTCCCTTGTACATGACAAACTGCTTTTCTCTTTCTTTGTCTCTTTTTGCTTTTGTCTTTGAGTTTGAAAATTTGATTATATTTCTCCATGTAGATTTATTTAACTTCATAAAATTTGGGGTTCTTTGGGCCTCATGTATATGGATTTCTATTTTTTCCTAAGACTTCAAAAATTTTCAGCCATTATTATGTTTTTTTAAAAAAGATTTCTGTCCCTTTCTTTCTTTTCTCTTTCTGTAAGATCCATAATACATATTTTGGTTCATTTGATGGTGCCCCATAAGTACTTTAGGCGTCCTTTACTCTTTTGTTTATTCATGTATTTATTTATGCATTTATTTATTTAATCGCTGATTGGATGATTTAAATGACCTTTCTTTAACTTCACTAATTGTTTCTTCTGCTTGATCATGTGTAGTTTTGAGCTCCTCTGGTAAATTTTTCAGTTCTGTCACAATATTCTTTAGTTTCAGAATTTGTTTGGTTCTTTTCTAATAGTTTTTATATCTTTGCTGATATTTTCATTTTGTTTGTGTATAGTGTTCCTGATTTACTTTACTCGTGTATCTGTGTTCTCCTATGATTCATCAAGCTTTTTAAAGTCTATTATTTTGAATTATTTTTCAGTTAAATTATAGATCTTTGTTACTTTAGGATTAGATATTGGAGACTCATTATTTTTCTTTTTTTTTGAGTAATGTTTCCCTCTCTTTGTGTTTCTGTAGCTTTGAGCAGTAGCTATGCATTTTAAGAAAAATCTACTTCTCCCAGTCCTTACTAACCAACTTTTCCAAAAAAAGATTTTCACCAGTCAACCAAGCTGGAAATTTTGAAAACCTCTCAATCCTTTTCTGTAACTGTGTCTTGTCTTAACTTGTGCTTGCAAATTCATAATTAGAGGTGTGTGTGTGTATATTTTTTATATTAAGTATATATATATTTATATATATTTATATATATATTTCCCCCAGAGTCCATAATTTCTTGATCTCTTTTAGTCTGACTATTGTAATGCAGACTAAGACATTAGAGGCATACGCTGCTCATAACTTTATTTCCCTGGAGAAAAACCTTAAGTTATGTGCCTTTTCCTAATCTCACTGAATCTTCCAGGCCTAAGTAAGTCACATGTCCCTTTCTTTTGTTCTTAGCTGCCCCCAGGTATCTGAACTATTAATGCACTATGTGAGGTGAGACAGAATCTGGTGTACTGTAAGGCTGGGAATGTGGCACACATGCTACACCTTCTTTTTCTCATGAAAGAGACATCATGGGCCAGAATGATCTCTCATGGCTCTGTATTTTACTAGCCTGGAAGAGGAGCTGATGGAGGTGAGGTGAATTTGTTATTCTTACTCATTTCAGTGAGGATATTTTCAGTTTTCTACTCGTATGGAGTATTGCAACTTCTTAAATTCCTATGGGCATTTCATAAACATATTTTAGTTCACATGTGATTGTCAAATAAGTGTTTCAGTGAAAGAATGAAATCTGGGAATTCCTTTATTGCCATCTTGCTGATCTTACTCTTCAACTTACCAGTGATTTAAATAGGATTTCTGCCTTCATGGAAGCGTCATTCTAATCCAGAGAACAGACAATAAACAATTAGTTTTATAGTTAACTAGACATATAAGATTCTTAATTTGTCTATAAAAAAGGCAAAAATAATATGCATGCCTAGTGGTTGGTGGTGGTTCTATGCACATTGTCTAGTGAAATTAATTGAATAGTTAATGTTTATTTTTCTTAATCTCATATTAAATACTGTGTTCAAAGCCTCAGATATAACTTTGTACTTTGTCTGACTATATTTATATGTATGTGTGTGTATATATGTGTATATATATATGTATATGGGGGATGTATATGTAATCATAGTGCTCAGGAGTTTAAAATTCATGGCACAATTATTTTATGTTCAAAAAGATAAAATGAGAAAAATTAATCATGTAATTAATCCCTATCTAACATGACAAAAATTAGCCTGTAAAATGGGATGCAAGTGTTATGGCCTTCTTACCATATAGGCTCTCTTTTCTACTATTCAGAGCATTATATATGCAGACAAACCACCTTAGAGTCTAAACTGAACATTTGCCAGTCTGTATTATTTATCCATTTTGTAGTCTAAATTTTGGTCGCTTTATTTTTTAGTAGAACAAAATACTCAATAAAATAATAAATACTGTTGGGAATGATTCGCATTAGTAATCAGTTTTCCACATGCTTTAGTGCATGATCACTGAATCAAGGTGTAGTTCCTCAATCAAGGGAAATTGGGGAGGGGGAAAGCACTGTTCTTGCTCAAACATTAACATTAACATTAAATTGTGAAGTCATAGTAACACAAACTTGTGGATCTCAACTAAGCTAACACGCCTCAGAATGTGAAAGTTATAATATAACAATAGTTTTCACAATAAATCAAGGCATAATTTGCAATATTTCTTCATGCATATGAATCTAAAGTGCTGCTATTTTGTATTATAGTATCAATGTGGCTCATTGTGGATATAAAGTCATTGGATGAGTATGATGATATTATTGTTACTATAGAATCAGAAACCTTTATAAAGGCAGGGAATAGTCTTTCAGAAAGATTAGCTTTAAAATCTGTAACAGAGAACCTGTTATGCTATAATATGTGCTCAATAAATATTTGTTAGATTAATGAATGAATAAATTCATAGCACTTTATTAATTATGAAAGAATGAATTTCACATCACTTTATTAATTAGCTAAATCTGAAGCACTATGACAAAATTAATTCATTTAATGCTCAATATTGTTCCATATGTTCTTATGTTCACTATATAAATGTGATTAGATTAATTAAAGAGGTCTATGTTGAACACATTTGTGTCTGTCTCTAAAACATATATGTTGTGTTAACCTTCAGTTAAACCAGATTATATTCATGGTATTGTATTCTTGGAATGTTCAAAATCTTAGTATCTGTTCATTCATTCATTCATACACATTAATTTGTAGACTAAATACAATATGTCATGTTCTATTATAACTGTAGGAACACGTTGATGAGTACAAACAGATATGATCTTTGATCCTATTTAAGCTCACAGTCAAATGAGGGAGACATGCTCTAATCAAATGATTATACACACACACACACACACACACACACATATATATATATAAACACACATACATATATATATAAAATGTGAAGTTATAATTTTAATTGCTATATATAAGGTATTCATAGTACTCTGAGATTAATAGTAAGGAATTCTGGCATAATGTGCATGGTCAAGAATTATTTCCTTATGAAAGGGTAAATAAACTGATTTAGTGAGAGAACAGGAGACCAGGACTTTCCAGGTAGAGGTTATTTTACTCCAAATGTTCTATCACAGAAGTATTGTGGTTTTGAATAAAGGTCTAATGAAATTTATATCTATAAGAAAGAGTATTAATGTCGAGAGGTAGGCAGGGGTTAGGGTAGGCAGAGTGTTATAAGGTAATTAAGCATTTTCAACTTCATTTTTGGTGCAATTTTAATTCATTCAAAATTTTAAGACAGCGAGTGACATGATCAGGTTCATGCTTTTAATTTTTTAAAAAAGAAAACACAATGACAAATAGTCTTCCTACCCAGTTATAAACTGACTAATATATGGAATCAAATTTATGGTTGGCATCACTTTTTGACAGTAATTATTTTTGCTCTCCATTTTACCCATAACAGGAAGAACTGAGAATTAACTTCATTGATGCTTTAGCCACTGGAGAACTGTTCCACTTGATCAATGCTCAGAGTTCTTTCGATGCTATTTACTTTTCAATAACAGAAAACACCCCAAGGGTCATTCTTGAACACTGTGTATAAATTTCATAAGTATTAACAACAAAAATTTGAATCTAGGGTTTATTTACCAAAACTGAAAGGTTGCTTTAAAAATTTTTTAGCAACCATAAAGTTATCAATGGAATCATTAATTAAATTACCTAATAGTAAAATTGAGTATTTAATTACAAAAATAATTAAAGTAATGAGACTAACAACATTTAGAAGATAGTATAAAGAGAGCAATTGTGTGAAATGGCAATTGTCCCTGGACACACTTAATAATTGCAAATACTTAAATGCATTTATTGGTTTCAAATAGCCCCATGTGGAGTATAGATGAGAAGTAATACTCATTTTTTAGAAAGTGTTCTGAATTATTTACGAGAAATAAGCTATATGTATTAATTTATACAATATATTAAAATTGAGCCATGAAGAAATTTTTTAATTTTAAAACATAAAAGAACTATTTTATTTTTGAAACAAATATAGACAATTTCTTGATATTTGAACCGCTCCCAAACTGAATCTACTCATTGAACTAGTTAAATAATTGCCAGCATTTCAAATCAGCTTTATCTGTACCAGTGAAGAGAAATACATTTTAGTGAACATGTGAAGTGTAGTGTAAAGTCTTGGGCTTTGGTGTCAGCCATGCAGGATTCAAATATCAGTTCTGCACACTCAGGCAGAAAGCGACCTTAGATAAAGAACTTTAGATCGCTTTTAAAAATGGGGATTCAATCAAATCTATTTCATAGACTTGATATGAAAATTAAGCAAAACGGTTCACACAAAGGACCTAGACCATGAAAATCGTTATCAGTAACTTACTGAACACATCCCAATACTCACAAAACGTATTTTTAAGGTGTTAATAGTGTATGGTTTAATAAGGTATTTTTCATCCTTGAATCCATGATTGAACATAATATAAGATGTAAAAATTTGTCTTGGTAACCTGATCTATTTATTTTATTTTATGACAAGAGCTCCGTGTACCATTTTGTTTCCCTTTGACCTTGCCAGCCAGTGGCCACAAGGTGATGTTTGCTAAATATAAGTCAATATTCTATTTTTTTTTCTTGAGTTGGAGTCTCACTCTGCTGCCCAGGCTTGAGTGTAGTGGCATGCTCATGGCCACCCCAGTGTTGACCTGCCAGCCTCCATAGATCCTTCCGCCTCAGCCTTCCAAGTAACTAGAACTACAGGCACATGTTACCATGCCTGACTAATTATTGTTTTATTGTAGAGATGAGGTCTCACCAAGTTGCCTAGACAGGTCGCAAACCCACAGGTTCAGACAATCCATTCACCTCAGCCTCCCAAAATGTTGGGATTATGGGTTGAGCCACCCAGACCGGCCAAGTCACTATTATTGATCATTTATTCCTACTATATGAATACTCTTCCAATCTTTGGATAATAACTAAGTTATATAATTTTATTCTCATTTTGGTTGTATTTCTTCCTGTCTATTTCAAGAAGTAATTTTATGTGGACTACAATAACTATGGAAGCAAATACAAGTATGGAAACAAACATAAATGTTAACAGATATGACAGTGGCATGCCTGATCCTCCTCTGTACCTTTAAGTGCCTCCATGATGATCCACGGCAGCTTCGCAAAGACCAGACACACACACACACACACAAACACACAAAACGTCCTGCCAGCCCTTGTCACTTTAGTTGGTTAACTTCTCTTCTCACATAGTTTAACTAATAGACGGATAGACCATTGCTTCCTCTCTGGATTTGCACACCTTTTCTCACTGTTCTGTCTTAAAATTTGGCAACTTTGGGTTGTGATCTGGCTTATCTGTTTGCACCTGACACTATGCGTTTACACTTCTTTGGTTTTGGCACTTCTGTATTTAACCCGGATTTACCTTACATAAGGTTGGAGTGTACAGGGTGCAACCCATCAGCTCTGAAGCTAAGTCCTGAAGGAGCTTCTCATTAAGTTAAGGAGCTGGCTAGGCCTGCTTCACAAAATCACACACCTTTTCATGTTTTTGTCTGATATTTTTAGTCAGAACAGACACATCTACATTGATATTTAGTAAAATGATACCTTTGAAATGTTGAAAAATTATTTTCCATTTCTACCAATAAGCAGTGTATTATTTTGTATTATAAGCTCCATAATTAAGAATACTCAAATAATAGGAATCGATTCCAAAAACAAGTTTATCCAGCTATTAAGAAAGACAAAAGAGATGCACTTTTTAAATAAAGATGTGACAGGATTAGAAACCAATAGAAATCATCAGAAATTTGAGGAAAAAATATTTTTTCCCATCTCAGTTAGCAATTAGGCAGCTGTATTTTGCACAAGTTAAAATTGATACCAGGAATACTGTGCTCAAGTTGCTTGAGCTAGAAATAGAACTTAATATAAGTTGTGGTGAAAATATTCTTCCTGATGCCATAAGATTATCACACCCATATTCTGGCCATTTTTCTATGTGCATGCCTAAGTGAACTGTTCCCGTTATGCAGACTGCTTTTCTGACTTCCTTTTCTTTTCTCTCTCTCACGTATCTAGAGAGCACTCTTTTTTTTTTGCTCTTCTTTTTTTTTCTTTCCTTCCTTTCTTTTCTTCTTTACCTTTACCTTTTTCTTCAACAAGAAAAAATTTCACCTGACAAAAAATAAAAACAAATCCAATGGTAAATATTTAAAGCAATAAAAATGAACAAGGAGATATATAAATAGGTGAAAAATGAGGGGTATACGATTTGGCTCCATGATCTCATATCTACCCAGTTGTCCAACCATCTAATTTCTTATCTATCAATATATCTCTGTACCCCAATTAAAATGTATAGGGATTAAGTTAATCTAAACACTAGCTTTTAAGTAGCATTCATTTAGCACCCTAAAATAGTCTAAGTTGTGTTTTATTAATCTCACCGATAGAATATATTCACTTATCTTTGGAATCAATTCATAAATAAAGGGTTTTTGGAGCAATCTGCAATGTTCTCTGTTGCTAACATATAATATGTTCACCTTGCTCAGAAGAGTTTCCAGGCCAGTGTTATTTAATTCATATATAAAATATTTAGAAAAATAAAAATAAGGTGTTTATGATGCTGTTTGGCTTTTATTTCATAAGCTACATTGGAAAAAATGTGTGAGTAGAGAAATAATAGCATATTCTGCCTTCTGAATTAGCTCATATGTAGGAGGAAGATGAAATGGTGATAGCAATTAGGGGTCTGTATCATACATTAATGCCAAACCACTCTGAAATCTTGCAGATAAAATATAAACAGCATGTAGTATGACAAAACTTCCATTAGCATTTTATTGTACCAATGATACCAGAAATTACTCATACATTCTCAGAGTCCTTTGAGTCACTCCATTTTGAGCAATGTCTTAATAATATATGTAATAGCATTTTACCTGTGGTACTAATATTATTGATCTAACACCATTAATGTTCGCAATGTTTTTTAAGACCCATTACTTGATTGTATAGTAGCCCTGCCTGGCAAAAGCACATCACTTTCTCTGTTAAAGTTTGGCAGACAACAACACAAAAAAAGCAATTTTACCTGCTACAGTGTCTGTCTGCCTGCTTGATAATGTCAATCAATAAGTGAATTCACTTTCCTACAGTCTCTGGTAAACAAGATGTCTGCTACATTTCAGATGCAAACAAAAAGAATAGGGCCAAGATATGAGTGAGTGGGTCAACTAAAAGTGTTTTGGATGATGTTTAAGGGTTGTATGGAGGAAGATCAAGGGTTGTGGTGGAATACTGAAAATTATATCCTCTAAAGCAAACATTGACTGAATAACCCATGGCAACAGCAGTATGGTGGCCTGAAAAGTTGTTTTTTTTTTTTTTAATTTTAAACAGGCATAATGAGTTTCTTTATTTTCTTAATAGAGTTGTGGTAGAAAGCTATTTGAATTGAAATATATTTCATAATATTCAGAGAGAAAATATACCACCTAACTATCTTACCTATAGCCAGCTATCTATCATCTATCACCTATCTATCTGTCATAGATAGCTCTACAAATGCATTTAATAAACTAGCTAGCTACATATGTTCTACTTATTTTCTGCATATTTAGATACCTATTATTGAAGTTTTTATCTCTACCTGAAAAATGTGAGGAATTATTTGAATGATTACTATTTTAAATAAATTATTGGAGTGACTTAAGGACATTTTAAAAAAATCAAGTAATTTTAAGGCATTTTAATACAGCTTTAGAGCCAAGAACAATATGAGTATCCTCATCAAACATGTATGTTGGATCTGAGTATGAGTAGACAGAGTTTGGTCCATGATATGTCTCTACTCAGATTCCCTGTCTAGAATTCATATAGATAAAATCGGAAATTGAAGGGGAGGGAGGGGCACACTCATTAACAAGGGTACTTGCATAATCAACGTTTGTATACCTAACCCTGAATTGTACCCCATATCTTTAAAAGAAAAAAAAAGAAAAGAAATAAGAAATTGTGTTTTAATCAAACTATTATAATAGTGCATTTTTAATATAGTCATATGCATCCACAAAGCTCTCACACCAATCACTTAAGATGTCGTAGAATCAGCATCTTTATTCCTTAAAGACAAATGCTCTCCTCTGATTTCTTCCTTAGACAGTTGTGTTCTCAAATTTTAGCTTCTGTTTTTTTTTCAAAATTATTTCAGATCTCTAATGCTCCCCCTAAAACAAACAAGAGATACATTGGAAAGAACATAAATACAAGGGCCGGTTCATAAGGGTTACAAATTTTTTAACCAAAATTATTAGTTACAATAATATACATTAACAGCATTTCGAGGTTAATATGTGACAGGCATCAGTCTAATATTGAAAGTTTTAAGGGTCTTGTCAAGAAAACAAATGGAACATTCAAAGGGGTTTCTCTAAAAATAAATGAACTGTTTACAAAATTAAAGAACTTAAAAGTTTGGAAGAATGAACAAGTGACGGTGAGGCATGAAGGAACTGACACAGTGAGAAGCCCTTGACACCCCTCAGACGGAAGAATAAAGGCTTCAGGTATTGGAGGCCAGTGAGAGTTTGAGTGATAAAAAGAAACTGCTCATTAGGAATCTTAGCCTCAGACAAATTCAAACATTGCCAGCCAAAAATAACCTGGCCTCTCTTTCCTCCTACTCTACCATCTCCCGTAGATGCTCCCCGTTGTTGGACTCAACAAGAAGTTGAAGGACACAGGAGTCCCACACTATGCAGTTTGTACAGGTCAGCATTCTGGGACTTGGAACAGTAAAGGGAAGAGCAGAGAAAGAACTGTGTGTATTTAGGGGAAATAGAGAATAACCTGCATGATGCTCTAGCCTAGTTAAGTCCTACCACATTCATCGTATTATATTGTACTGCTGTTGAAAAAAATCACAATTCAGAGTTGAAAAGTGTCATAAAACTAATTTCATAAAACTAGAAACTGGTGGTGATGGGTTCAATCCCAGCTCTGTTCAGCCTCATCAACACACACACACACACACACACACACACACACACACACACACACACATACAATCTTTATTAAAAAGATAAAAAGGGTTTGGGATAACTTCAATTGAATAAAGAATATTCATCAAGTTTGAAAAAGTTTTGCAACAAAAATATTTTCAGTTTACAAACATTTTGAAAAGTACTGCAAATAATTTTCACAACACAATTGTCAATCTAGAAAAGGAGATTTATTCTCATGTGTAGATAAGGACTTTAGACTCAAAAAACAAAAAAAGCCCAGAGTTTTTTTCAGTCATACAATCTATTATGAAAGTTGCACTCATATCCAGACCACCTAAGCCTTAGCCTAGTGTTCCTTCCCAAACCATCACGTACCATAACACATCATTCAGCATGCCTTTTACATCAAGAAGTAGCATTTTATACCCATACCATTAATCTCCTGTAGTTACTACTAAGGCAATAAACCTATATTTAAAAAACACACCCATTCCACTCAGGTTGTTTCAGATAGTTGTAAGCTCTATTTTATAATGTTTATATGTTTTGATTTGAGGATAATGCCTTGTCCCACAAAACAAATATTAATGCATTATTAGCTGCACCCATGGTACCACTGATGATGACCTTTTGAAAAACCAAGATAAGCTGATGAGAACAGCCCCATGCAAAATAATAAAGGTCATTCAGATTTTATCATTTAATTTTCATCATGCAGATGTCAAATAAAGCCTACTTACTAAAGTGTGTATTTTGAAAAGGGGAAGATAGCACCCTGAATTGTATTAGTTGAACTGCTACAATACATTTTGGTAAGTATTCTCTTCATTACACAATAATTATTTCTCCTCAAAAGGGAGAATTTTAATGAAGAAATAGTCCATCAGGGTCTCTCTTCCATATGTTCAAAACTTCTACACCCGTTCTCACCTTCATCCTGGATATTACCCAGCTGCACCCTGAGAAGGTAACTGCCTCAGTGCCCCAGCTATCTATTATCACATAATAAACCATATGTAGTTATCCAAATTACTTGTGCTTTTTTGTTTGTTTGTTTCTCACAATTCTGTAGATTGATTGGATTTAGCTGGGCAGTCCTATTTCACTAGTTGACACTCTGCTTGGGATCACTCGTGGATTCACTCAACAGTGAGCTCTGCTGGAGCTGTGGCATCCAAAATGGCTTTACTCACACGTCTGGGGTACCGTTGCTCGTGTCCTGCTGGGGAACCAGAACTTTTTGTCTACATGACCTCTCATCCTTCAGTAGATGAGCCTGAATTTCTTTACATTGTGGCAGGGGTTCAAGAAAGCAAACCCCAAACTTCCCAGTTTTTATTAGCTAAGCCCAGAACTGGCATAATGTCACTTTGGTCAAATTCTTGGTTAAACAAGGTATAAGGCCAGAAATGAATTTATACACTGCCAAGAGGAGAGATATGCTCATGTTTGGATGGGAAGATTATGAGGGTTTGTCTTTGGAAACTATCTTTTATTCTTATTCTTGCCTAAATTCTAAATCTAGGCAAAGGATAAAGTTTAGATAGCACTCATAATCGAATAAACAGAGATACTTTTGGCAAAGGAACAAGATATCTTGTAGATATCCTGTAGATATCTTGTCCAGAATAGAACATTTGGGGGTTAAAGTAAGATTGCTTATTAGGAAGATCAAAAAAAATGAGGCCTGACTTGAAATTTTCTGACCTATTTTATCTAATATCTATGAATTAGAAAATGAATTGACCATGTTCTGCCTGATCCATTTTTTGCCATTATTGGGACTTATGACTGCTTATTATCACAAGATAGCTCAAGTATTTCTATTTCAAAGGGGAAGGATAGGTTTGAACATTTATTGAACAACTATTTTGTGTCAAATAATTTCACATATGTTAGCTTATTTAATATTCTTGGCAACCCAATAAAGTAGATATTAATAATAATTTTAATACTAAATTATTTTTATTTTTTAAAAATTAGCCTATAATATTTTCTGACTATTATTTGAAGCATCAAGATATGGCAGGCAAAAAAATAGGCAAAGGTTCTGTTCTCCAGAAGCTCACGTACTAGTGAAAGGTAAAAATTATTTGGTTGTTTATTCTTTTTCTATTGGTGATTGATTTTGTGAAGAAAATTTAAGCATTAGATAGATGCTAGAGGATTTTATTTTACTTTTACTCAGGATGATCAAAGAGAACATTTTTGATAAGGAGACATTTTATTATATTTTGACTGTTTTAAATTAATGAAGCCAAACATCTTCATCTTACCAATGTCCCCCTCTGCCTGATACCTACTCTTTTCTGGAGATGTAATAAAAACTCTAGGGTTTTTAAAATTCCTCCAGAGTCATTATATATACACAAGAATATAAGATGTATAACTCCATTTTTTTATAAAATAAATGAATACAGACCATACATAAATAAAGGTTAGAGAATTATACTATGTGCTCTTTGAGTTTTTCAAATTACTTAATGAAAGGACAGATCGAGAGTGGGAAGCCATTTTTCATCTTGTTCTTAAACACTGACACAATGATGAGAAAGTAGAAGCTATACTTTTGGAGAAATGCACACTTTAGGTATAATTAAATTTACAGACTTTGTCTTTTCGGAAACAGATGTCCAGGTATGTGAGGTATCTCATAGTGGCAATCAAGCTTGTCTAGAGTAAAGGGAATTTATAAGGTCTAAGACACCATGCATTGGGCAAGGACTGTAAAAGTCATGAAACTTGTAATTACAAAAGTTATCACCGCTCAGAGGGAGAGCAGGTGGGGATTCGATCTTCCAGTACATTGGGCACTGTCTACAGGGAAGCCCAGGACCCCCAAAGCTACCCACTGGGAATGCCTGGGAGATAAAGGGAGGTACACCCTCCATCAGCTCTAAGGAATGTCGTTCGGGAAGGTGCAGGAGCATTAGAATCCTTGTCACACCTTTCTCTAGGGGCTGTGATCAGGTGGGCGGACATTAGGGGGTTTCTGTGTCACAGGATCTCCAAGACATCTGCAGATGGTCAATTAGGAAGTCACGGCAGACACATCTACCTGATGGCAACATCTCCAGGGGAGGCTACGGGAGGGACCGCACTCATCTAGAGTGTAGGTCAGCTCCCTGCCTGTGGGGAGTGAACCTAAAGAAATATTTTCTTCTCTCACCTCTGTGTGCTGCGATTCTTTGCATTTACTCGAATCTCTCCAGCTTGACGGCTCCGGCAGTGCTGTGCCTCCCCGCGTCTCTCCCTCTCCATCCATCCACCCTCGCCTTATCTATGCCCTGACAAAGGTGGCCTTGCAGCCCCAGCAGTAGCCATGGAAAGGAGGACCAAGGAACCCAGCCCATAGCCCTGACCTTGCCCTTCAGCTGAACGACCCGACGTCACCAGCAGCTGGCGCCTCTCCAGCAGAGGGCTCCCAGTGCAAACCTCTCCTTGCTGGGTATTGCCGAGCTCAAGACCCACAAAAGTGTGAACGTAATAAAACGACGGCTGTTCTCTTAACTTCAGAATGGTGGTCTGTTCACACCAACAGATAACCCGAACAGCAGCCTGTTAATCTCACAGAGGAGACTTGCCAAGAGAAACCTTCAGCCTGGTCTCCGGAAGACCAGAACTGAGTAGACAGTGTCGGCTACCCCAAGCCTCACCTTTGTGGCCTCACCTGTAAAATGGGATGTTCATCTTTATCCTGTAAAACATTTGAAAAAATTAAACAAGACCAGATATTTAGGATCATACCTGGCCTAGTGGAGCTCTTCGACACATAAGTTTCGGTTGGATTAGATCGGGTTTGCCGTAACACAAAACAAAGATCACCTTTCTCTCAAATCAGTTCTTCTTCAACGTTGAGTACCTTAAGGGAACATGAAGTGGTTTTGCCTGAGAAACCCTCTCCCCCGCCCCCACATAGTGTAAATGTCTCTTGTAAATCTTTGTTCAACGGACCTAGGTGGACGTTCTGCTTCTAATCCTTACTAAGTGCATAACCATGAGTTGTTACTATCTGCTATGATCCGAACGTTTGCTTCCCCCCAAAATGCATGTGTGGAAATCCTAACCCCCAAGGTGATGGTATTAGGAGGTGGGGCCTTGGGGCTTAGGAAAGCCCAGGCCTTTGCAAATGGCATTGATGCCTTTATCAAAGAGACCTCAGAAGTCTGTCTTGCTGCTCTGCCATGTGAGGTCACAGCAAGAAGTCACCCTCTGTGAACCAGGAGATAAGCCCTCCTCATCAGACACCAGTTCTGCTGGCACCTTGATCTTGGATTTGAGCAGCCTCCAGGACAGTGAGAAATACAATTCTGTTGTTTATAAACTACCCAGTCTGTGGTATTTTTGCTCCAGCAGCATGAACGGACTTGGACACAATCTCTAAGTCTCTTTCTTTTTGTGTAATGAAGGTAATAATAATAATAATTCATCTATCTCATCAAGTGGGTGTGTGGATTAAATGAGATAAATGCATATAAAGCTCTTAGCACGGTTCCAAACACTCAACATCGTTTTATAACCTGCGGACCACTGCCTGCCCCGCCAACTTACCTGGCATCTCTGAATCCCAGGCGTGGGAATTACTCAGGCTCTAGTTGGTCTTTTCGCAACAGTCATAAAATAAACTTTTCTAACTTTGATTTGGTGCCTGAGGGACTGTAACTAGGAGAGAAAAGAGAATCCGTCTCTCCTCCTCAGTGATAATCAAAGCATTCCTCCCAGCCCAGGGACATTTTCAGAACGTAAAAAGAAAAGCCTTGTGACTTCTTCTGAAGTCGGGACAGGAGGAAACCTCTGCTGTGTAAACACCCAGGAAGAAAGCCCACCCCGGATGCCCCGGCCTGGAACATATGTCTATGAAACCCACGTCTGCAATTTCATTTTTCGACTTCACCACCTAGGGTTCCCACCAGCACAAGAGATTTTTCTGCAGAACAGGAAGTTTCAATTTGAGCACAGCTTTTTTTTTTCACCCCCCTGAGGCTTGAGTAAAAGCACTGTAAAAAAAAAAAAAAAAAGCCATGACAACAGCTTTCAGCAGGAAATCAGGCTGGTCATTGAGATGCCAGTCCTATGTCTGCTCTCCCAGTCCAGAGTTAATTACACCCAGGGACCCCGGCCTGGCCTTCTGTCCTAACGACCGTGTTCAGGTCTCCTGCAAGTACCAGTTCTGTGAAACCTGGAAGCAAAAAGCTGCACTCTAGGCAAATCATCCAAATGAAAACCCTGACGGTGGGACACTCGGATTCAAGAGGACTATTTGGTTCTCTAGAAAATAAATGAGGAATATGTGCAGGCCAATTTGATTGGATTCCTGTGAGAATCACGAAATGAGGAGGAAAATTCCAAGGGCTTCTATTTGAAAAATGGAGTCCCCTCTGGGCTCTGGCAGCTATGGTTCAAAAGTAGCCTCAGAATCTGTGCTAAGGAACACTGCCGGATTCAGTGACAATGCTGTCAGTTCAGAAGAAACACCATACATGCACCCTCATTAGCCAGCCGATTAAAGCATTTTTTTTTTCAGGTATGATGGCCATTTAGAGCCCTATTAATTCTATACACTCCCTGATTTTTCAAAAACTCCAAGAGTCACAAGAAGGCTGTGTTACGAATGAAACAAAGTAATTCCCAATATTTTGGGCAGCAAAATATCTTCACATCTATGATGAGTATTGCCATGTGAACATTACAGTATAAAAGGCAATCCACCCCATCCCAGCACACCTATACCTCACCCCTGGAATTTTTCACTATACAGCTTACCGCCCTTTGACAAATCACATTTTCTCTATATATGTGTGTTTACTTCCTGGTTTTCCTGACAGAGTGTAAGTTCCATGAGGTGAGATTTCCTGTTTTGTTTACTGCTGTCTTCACAGTACCAAATCCCTGAGAGGCATCCGGATAAGTCAGAGTCCAACCAAGAGACAGAACTCACACTAGCAATTTATACAAAGAGAGTTGAAAATTGTTAACCCGCCATAAAGTTATTAACGCCATATCTGAAAGATTAAAAAGAGAACTCAATGTAACCACCTAGAGAAGAAGTTGAAAGCATTAGAGCCTGGAGACTTGGAGACGGGGCTCTGTGGAGCCAAAGCTAAGACTTCTGAGGAAGGGACATTGTTGGACTGATGCTGGTGTCTCTGAGCCCAGCAGAAGACCTCATGGGTCTGGGACCAGATGGAAGGAGGCAGCACTGCCCGGCTGGTGTCTTCCAGGTGGGGTGGTCAGGCTGCCTCCACAAGTGCTGGAAAAACTGCCCACTGGCTCCAGCCGCGGTTCACAGAGGGAGCTGCTGCCTCCTGGGGACGCTCACAGAGCTGCAAGCTGGCAGGACGCCCTGGGGCGGGTGGCAGGAGGGACGCCCTGGGAAGGAGCAAGTCTCCTCTTCCTCCTCAGTCCTCGAAGTGTGGTCTACAAAGGCCCAGCCCCAGACCACAAAGCAGCGTGTAGCAGGAAGGTTCTTGTTTAGCGGCCATAATGTAACCAAGTTGTCAGGAAAGATTTGCAAAAAGAAACCAAATGAAAGCAAATAAAGAGGAGAAGAAGGAAGGCAGGAAGGACAGACAGACCCTCTGGACAGGGCTGGAGGTGAATAACTGTCTGGAACTTAGAGTAAGAACAACAGCAAATCCTGCCAGTGACTGAGTTCTCACACTGTTCCGAGCTCTCTATGCGTCCACACCCTTGTCCTCTGGAAACTCTATGACGGGATTCCAATCTCCAGGCCGTGGACTGGCCTGGTTCCCAACAGGTCGCACAGCAGGAGTTCTGCCTCCCATCAGATCAGCAGAGGCATGAGATTCCCATAGGAGCGTGAGCCCTACTGTGAGCTACACAGGCAAGGGATCCAGATTGCACGCTTCTTGTGGGAATCTCATGCCACTGCTGATCTGCTCAATAAACGTAATGCGCTTGAATCATCCTGAAACCATCCCCCTCCCCACCCACCCCAGGCTGTGAAAAAAATTGTCTTCCATGAAATCGGTCCCTGATACCCAAAAAAGGCTGGGGACCGCTGCTCTATGACACGGGATTTATTGTTCCCATTTTATTTTACAGACGAAAAAACTGGGAACCAAAGAGGTTTGGCACTCGTCCAAGGTCCCAGAGCTACAAAATGCTGGAGTGGGAATTGGAACCCAAGTCCGTTGAGTCCTCAGGCCCTCATTTGCCCAGCATGTGGCTAATACCCATTGGCTAGTGTGCATTTGGAAAGTTGGCATTTCAAAAAGTTCGGGTTGGCCAACTCGGTGGCTCAGTCTGTCATCGCAGCACTTTGGGAGGCCGAGTCTAGTGGATTGCCTGAGCCCACGGGTTCGAGACCAGCCGGACAACTTGGCGAAACCTCATCTCTACAATAAAATTTTTAAAAATTAGCCGGGTGTGGTAGCGCACGCCTGTAGTTCCAGCTACTTGGAAGGCTGAGGCGGAAGGATCATCGGAGCCCAGCAGGTTGAGGCTGCGGTGGCCGGGAGCGTGCCACTGCACTCCAGTCTGGGCGACAGAGTGAGACTCCAACTCAAAAAAAAATTAAAAATAAATAAATAAACAAACAAAACAGGGACTGCTTATTTTCTGCCTCTGAACACAGGTGAGAATGTGATGTCCAGCGCTCCTGCTGTCTCCTGGTACCCACAAGGAGGCGTGATCATCAAAATGCTACCAACCCTAAAATCATTCTACTCATTGTTATCTGAACGAATAACGTCTTTATTCTCTAAGCCCATATCAGGTGTCCAGGGATGCTGATACTTTGATTAAGTATCAGCATCCCAAAAGTATTCGCTGTGGTCGATCTTCGCCAGGGGGCTGCCTGAACCAGGGAGGGTTGGAAGATCTTCAGATGGGATGAGAACATAGAATGTCAATAATTCCACTAGACCGTACTGGAGTCATGTGATTTCCACTGGCCTGGGCTTTGTAATGTCAAAACAAAGCAGCTATTCATTCATTTCCTAGCAGTGATAGGGAAAAAAAAAAAACAACTATGGAAACTGCCCGAGGTTTTGACCAGGAAGGGAGGAGTAATCCAGAAAGTAGCTTGGGGAACATATCGGAATGCCTGTCCCGTTGGCCAGTGACGGGCGTGTTGGCCTGGCGGGGGCCCTGTCCGTGCCGCTGCACCGTCGGCGAGCCCTGGACGGACCCACCCTCGGTCCAGCCCTCATTGCGGTTTTTGGACAGTAGCTCTTTGGTCTCTTCCGGCCCTAGTCTGCCACTTCACGGTATCAGATGAGAGTCTGGAATCTCAAGCCAGCCTCCCAGGCGTGAAGTCCTGGCTCCACCACACACTATCTGGGTAAGATCAAGGTCGCCCTCTTCACTCATCAAACAGGAACACTAAGAAGTGCTACCTCCAAGGGCCGCTTTGAGCTTCATTTTATTTTTTGACTCGAGAGGTACAAGTGAGGACTTACTACAAAGGTAAGTTGCAGACAGGTGAAGTCTGGGCTTGACTCAGGCCCCGTTTCCCACCAATAGCAGACCTGCTACCCAGTGTGTTGCCATGTACCCCCCTCCCTTCTCTCCCTCCATCCTCTAGCAATACCCATTGCTTGTACAGGAAGGGAGAAGAAATCCCGGAAGTGACGGTGAGAGGAAACAGGGCCACCTGTCCAGTTGGCCTCTTGATATCTCTGATAGTTCTCTTAGTATGATGGTCTTCAGCTGCATCCATGTTGCTGCAAAGGCCATGATTTTGTTCTTCTTCGTGGCTGCATAATATTCCACCATGTGCATTTTCTTACTGTGAGCACCCAATAAAGGTTGGCCAACTCATGATCTCATTCCCTCATTCACATGCGTCCTTATTACGGATACTGCATTTCTTCATGTTGTCTAGGAACAGAATTTGTAGCATGGTCTTAAGAGCCCCTCCCATAAACTTGCCAGAGACCCCCGGCCCGCTCCCTGACCACAGAAGCCCCGCCTCCAAACATGATAGACCTGGAAGGTAGGTGGCGAGGACCGTCCACAGTGAGGAAGAAGACCAGCTGCCTGAGCCCCCAGATGTGCCAACAGCTTGACATTCATCACCTCATTCCGTCCTTATTGCAGAGAAGGAAGTAGGAACCTGCACACATTCACGTAGCTCGTCAGTGGCGAGGGTGGACTAAATCCCAGGTCTCTTTGGCCCAGTCCTAG
>CAUYQG010193437.1:0-41342 GCA_963574415.1 Tarsius wallacei
TGCTAGAGCCCGCGAGTTCAAGACCTGCCTGGGCAACTTGACGAGACCTCATCTCTACAATAAATCAAAAATTAGCCGGGTGTGGTAGTGCGCACCTGTAGTTCCAGCTACTTGGAAGGTTGAGGCGGAAGGATCACCAGAGTCCAGCAGGGAGAGGCTGCCGTGGCCCGGAGCGTGCCACTGCACTCCAGTCTGGGCGACAGAGAAACTCCAACTCAAAAAAAAAAAAAAAAAAAATTGTCTTATCAAGGCAAAATAATAAATTACATTTTTGAAAAATGGGTTACAAACTTGAAGGACCTGGATTCAAATGTAGTCTTCACCATTAAAAAACATAGGGCTGGTGGCACAGCACAATCTTCTTATCTCAAACAGAAATGCAATGGTTGTTAATTCTCAGTAGGGTGTTGTTGTTGTTACTATTATTTAAGAAGCAGCTGGCAGAAATAAATGGTATCCACTGTCATTTATTACTGCAGTTCTTTGGTTTTCCTCATTTAATCATTAAGGCTGGGAATAATGTTTTTTAATCATGCACTCAAATTGTACTTTAATTATATTCTTAAGAGAAAAATGTACGTGAGCCATCATTACACTCCTGGTAAGTGATGGCCAAAACTGCCTTCACAATTCATCCTAGACAAACTTCTTCTTCTCCAATTATAGCCTCCTGTAGGTCCGAGTCGCTACTCTCTGGGAAAGCCAGTCTCTCAAGCTTCAAGTAATTCGAGAATTTAGCCATCTTAATTCTGTGCTCGAGGATGAGACATTTCACCTAATTTTTTATTCTTTGATTTTTATTACTCCGAAAATCTTATGTCTAAGCTTCTTTACAATCTGGCTTTATTAAAGAGGTTCTGGTGCTGAAAACTGCCTGACATCTATATCTTCTCCTTTTATTCCACTTAGACTTTCCATATCTGAATGTACTTAATTCAATCATTACTGTAACTAGCATGGAAGTATCTGTTAGACATCATTTCTTTATGCTGTCTTTCCTCTTGAAATCAAATGAATCTGAGCATTTAAAAAATTGGTTTCATTTGTCATTGTAATGGAATAAATGACATCTAAGGAGTCAAAGATCACGTACCACAGACTGGCTCTAATGGTCAAATGCTGGTAAAAATTGGATGAGTTAATTTGCCTTCCTTGGCCAGATGCTTCTAATACAATGCTTGAAATAAGTTGGCACTCTCTTTGCAAATCAGTGATATGTAAAAAATTTCTTATATTTTAACTTTGATGATCTCCATGAATATTACTAGTTTATAATGATATTTAAAGCATAATAATATAATACTTTTCAGGCCATTCTCAAAAGTGTAGAATTTCTTTATATTAATTAATAAATATTTATAAATGTATTAACTGATGAATTAATGCTGAGATTTATTATATAAAATGATTTTTTTATACTTTAACATATTTCTTTTGATTTTAGAAATGTGTACCCTCCATAATTAATATCCATTAATCAATGATGTTCTTATTCTTCATGATTTTAAAACATATAATATGGCTTTAAAAAACAGATATTTAATGTATTTTGCAGAGATTTTAAGACATATACAAGAAGTGACTTTGTGTAATTTTTTAAATGTTTTATTCTGTATACACTTATAATCAGAGTAATTTGTTGTTTCTTTAGAATAAATAATATTCAAATAGAGATTCAAGAAAAACATATTTGATTTAGATTTTTAGAAATCTATAAATTATTTTTTATCATATCAGTTACTAGCAAGGCAGTAAAATGAAAAACAATTGCATATATTAAAAATAATAATGGTGACCAGAGATAATAGACCATATTGAGGAACCACTGAATCCCAACACTGTGTTTAATATTCAATAAACAATAATTAAAACATTAGCAAACAAAAATTTCCAAAGAAAAAATTTTTTTTTGAGTTGGAGTCTCACTCTGTCACCCAGGCTGGAGTGCAGTGGTACACTCACAGCCACCACAGCCTCAACCTGCTAGGCTTGGGCGATCCTTCCACCTCAGCCTTGCAAGTAGCTGGAACTGCAGACACACGTCACCATGCCCGGCTAGTATTTGTGATTTACTGTAGAGACGAGGTCTCACCAAGTTGCCCAGGCTGGTCTCAAACCCGTGGGCTCAGTTAACCCTCTTGCCTGGGCCTCCCAAAGTACTGGGATTACAGGCTAAGCCACCGTGCCCGTTTGCAAGTTTTTATTTCAATGTTTAAAAATTAGAATAATTTCTGGCACTTTAAGGTCAATAATGAAAAGAGTGTTAAAAATGATAGTATCTTATAATGTCATTTTACTTATCTGTAAATGTTAAAACTATATTCTTTTATACTAACAATTATAATTTTTTTAAAAAAACATGAGCATCGCCGGGCTCGGTGGCTCAGCCTGTAATCCCGCGCCTTGGGAGGCTGAGGTGAGTGGATTGCCTGAGCCCGCGGGTTCGAGACCCGCCTGGGCAAGCGAGACCTCATCTCTACAATAAATCTAAAAATCAGCCGGGCATGGTAGCGCATGCCTGTAGTTCCAGCTACTTGGAAGGCTGAGGCGGAAGGATCACCGGAGCCCAGCAGGTCGAGGCTGCGGTGGCCGGGAGCAGCCACTGCACTCTAGTCTGGGCGACGGAGTGAGACTCCAACTCAAAAAAAAAAAAAAAAAAAGAAGTGGGCACAGGCAGGAGATTGGCTGAAGGAAAAATTGTGGTTAGGTAGCTAGTTTAAATTGCAAAGAATAAGCCGAGCATGCTGGCTCATGCTTGTCATCCCAGCACTTTGGGAGGTGAGGGCAAGAGGATTGCCTGAGCCTGGGGATTCTAGAATAGCCTGGGCAACTTGGCAAGACCTCATCTCTACAATAAATCAAAAAAATTACTGGCCAGGCACAGTGGCTCAAGCCTGTAATCCCAGCACTTTGGGAGACTGAAGTGAAAATATTGCCTGAGCCCATGGGTTCGAGACCAGCCTGGGCAACATGGTGAGACCTCATCTCTACAATAAATAAAAAAAATTAGCCGGGCGTGGTAGCACACGCCTGTAGTTCCAGCTACTTGGAAGGCTGAGGCAGAAGGATCACCAGAACCCAGCAAGTCGACACTGGGGTGGCCCTAAGTGTGCCACTGTACTCCAGCCTGGGTGACGGAGTGCAACTCCAACTCAAAAAAAAAAAAAAAAACCACTAGCCAGGCATAATGGCATGTGCCTGTAGTTCTAGCTACTTGGGAGGCTGAGGCGGAAGAATCGCCTGAGCCCAGCAGGTCGAGGCTGCTGTGGCCATGAGTGTGTCTCTGCTCTCCAGCCTAGGCGACAGAGGGAGACTTCGACTTGAGAAACAGAAAGAAAAAAAAAGCTTTATATGATTCATAGATCCTAAAAGAACCTTCATCTCTTTACACAATCTAGAGATTTACATATATCGATAGCCACATATATATATTCCATAGAGCCAGAAGGATGCCCAGTCTCTTCTGAGAACTTCTTCATTTAGCTGCTTGATGAAATAGAAACAAATGCAAACCAAGATTTGAATCCTAGCTCGTAGCTGTGAACTCCCAGTGGCTTCTTAACTTCAGTACTGTGGCCACCTTATCTGTACAATGGAGGTGTTTACACTTAAGGGTGGGTGTAAGAATCAAGTGAAACTACACATAGAAATCCCAAGTACACATGTAAGGAGAAGTCAGTAATGGTTAGTTTTTATTCTTCCTGTTCGCATTGTAACATGCAAAAGGATGTCTGGTACTTGGTTTCTCCATTTTTATATTTTTGATAGGAGGTTCACATTACTGAAAAGTGAGTCAAATTAGAGGGCGAGGCAGAGGAATGTAATTCTCATTTGAACTAGGAACATAGTAACCAAAGAGAGATGAAAGGCAGCGAAGATAAAGACTCAAGAGAGGAGATATCAGTGGTTTTGACCAAGTTTTCTCAATCAAAGACTGTAAGCTGCTCCTACATTGGCCCAAGCTGAATCCCACAGAGCGCCACTGAAGGAGACTTTGGTGGAATGATCCCCTCACAGGAGGAGCCCAGGGTAACTTTATTTCTTCGCTGAAACACTTTGAATTATATAAAGAAATCAGATGATCCAAAAGCACGAGCTGATGGGTGAAATATGTTATAGGATTATAATTCAATAATAATTGAATTTCTCCAGCATGTTTCTCTTATGGAGAGGCTCAAAGAAGTTCAAATGTGTCATCTCAATTAGTGTCAACATGCATCAGTGGTGGGGAGGGGCTGGTGACAGGCTTTCCTCTCCTTGCATTCCGCCACAACCATGAGGTGGTACCAGCACTCCTGTCGCTCTGGAGTCATGGCCTGTACATTTTGCCATGAGCATTGCAGGCACAGTCGAGATGTGAGTTAATCTCCATCACTCCTTGGGGGCTCTCCTGGTCCCAAGTAGAGGCACTGTCTTTTTAGTTTCTTCTCTGAATGCCCTTAGAGCAATTGCTCTAGGTTTAAGCAGTCTAGTGAACAGAAAGCCACAACAAAACACACCAAGGGCTTCCTGTGACTTTTCACAAGTTTCTATTTCAGCGGTAGCCCAAGAATTCTTGAAAAAGCACATTTTTCTTTCCAGTAGTCCAGGGATATGGTAGTAATCCTCAGCATCTTACTATCAACTCAGTTTTCTCTGATTCTGAACCGGGGGGTTCTTCTCAAAGTGCCTGGAAACTATGGACAGCAAGGAGCTAAAACAGATAACCTATCTCCCCACCATCTACCTTGAGAAGGTCAAGACCCCAGGTGGTCCAGGCCACCCTTTACCCCAGTGGACCACACAGTGGAGCAGACACGTTGTACGGCAGGTCTGAGACACACAGGCATGGGTGGGGTGGGGGGCTGCAGTATGGATTGTAGGAATAAGCATATCTGGCAGATGGGGGCTGTCTGAACCCTCCAACTGAGAGGAGTCTGTGCCAGTGGGCTGGTATTGCTGAACTTTCACATGGCAGATTTAGGGGGGTTTTTTGGTTTTGTTTTATTTTGTGAGTTGGAGTCTCACTCTGTCACCCAGGCTAGAGTGCAGTGGCATGCTCACGATCACTGCAGCCTCGACCTGCTGGGCTTAGGCGATCTTTCCGCCTCAGCCTTCCAAGTAGTTGGAACTACAGAGACACACCACCACGCCCAGCTAAAGATTTAGGGTCTTAACATGCAGTCCAAAATGCAGAGCATGCGACTTCTCCCATGGAGAGCCAGTGAACACACAACAAAAGTCTACCTTTATGAATTCCAGGATGCATTAGGTATTAAAGAGTCAAAATATTTCCTGCAAGCCTGTGTAGCTGCTCCCAGGTCTGCTGGGCACGTGTGTTCCTCGAGGACCGCCATAAGGAGGTGGTTACTTGGGGCAGCGGGCCGCCCTAGATTGTCTCAGGTGGCCTTTAGTGCTGAGCTCAGTTATGTGGGCACAGTCACCTTTCTTGAGAAAGCACTTGCAACACGCCGACTGTATCCTCTTTTCGCTTCCTTCTGATTCCTCATTTCTTTTCCAGTCTCCGCCTCCTGGCTCACTCTCTATTACTTCTTCCCCTATGTCTTACCTCCAGTTCCTTGCTGGCCTCCACAGTCCCATTGCTCATCTTGCCAGGCAGAGTGTGAACCCTGAACAAGCAGAGCCGGCATACCGCAGGCTGCCCCCAAGCTGCACCTGTTCCCACCCACGATAACTGGGGGTCTTGGAGGAGTCCTGGGCTGTAAGTTTGAAACAGGATCTTTCTTGGGCTTGTCTGGGTGTAGGCAAGGATGCTGAGAATCAGGATCAATGAACATTTGCTCCCCAGCAGTCTCAAGGCACTCCCAGTGCATGTTGAAGACATCCATAGATGTGTCTATGCAGTCAGTTGTGTACCCTGAATTCCCACTTCAAGAGAAACTGAGATTTCTTCATCTTCCTCGCTCACTGCATGCAGGACAGATGCACCCACCCTTGCATTGCTCTCCCTCCTGCTTCCTCCTGGCCTGATAGAGATCCTGCTTCATCAGAAATAGAAGGGAATGAAGGATTGCTATTTGAGGCCTTAATAATAGGTAGGTAGCTAGGTAGGTGGGTAGGTGGGTGGGTGGGTGGGCAGAAAATTAGGTACAGAGTTAGGTAGGCAGGTGGGTGGGTGGGTAGTTAGGTTGGTGGGTAGAAAGGTACGTAGGTAGGTAGAGAGGTAGGTGGGTGAGTAGGTAGATCAGTGGGTGGGCGGACATAGGTGGGTGGGTAGCTAGGTAGAAAGGTAGGTAGGTATATAGAGAGGTAGGTAAGTGGGTAGGTAGAGAGTTAGGAGGGTGGATGGGTAGGTAGACAGGTAGAGATGTAGGTAGGTGGGTACATAGGTAGGTAGAGAGGTAAGTAGCGGATGGGTGGGTGGGTAAGTAGAGAAGTAGGTAGGCAGGTGGGTAGGTAGGTGGGTAAGTAGGTAGGTAAGTGGGTAGAGAGGTAAGTAGACAAATAAGTAGATAGGTAGGTGGATAGATGGATGAATGAATGGATGGGGACAAGTGTGCATGCACTCAAATCTGCATGGCAGATGTTCGTGTAGAAAAGATCAGCCTACGTATAGATATGTATATGTGTGTGTATATGTAATGTGTTTGATGTTTAAAGGATAAACCATGCTTGCAGTGCATGGTGAAGCTCCAGGGAGTCCATATTCACCCGAAAATTAGTTGCAAAATCTGTGCTGATGTAGATGTGAATTTCTTCCGGCAAGTCCATGATTTCACCAGATTTTCGAGAATTGCCATGAGGTTTGGACTCCCTTCTCCTGGCCTCCCCATTTGCTCTTGTTCCTGGAGCTGTGGGCACAGGCCCAGAATAGGCAGTGCTGCTGATGTGGAGCGACGTGCCTGTCCTGGCATGCCGGCGCTGTCTCCCTCGCCACTGCTGCCATCAACAGCTTCCTTCAGCACTGACCTTCCTTCAGGTCACGTGCCCTGTAGAATGAGCAGCCCTGGAAACTGTTTGGGGATACACTGGCTTTCACTGCTCGCCATATTCTCTCATAAGGCAGCTTGGGCAGGACTCTCAGGAGGGTGTCTTGGTGGCTCCGCACGCCTGTCCTCTTCATCTTCTGTGTCTGAGCCAAGCAACTTTTCCATGTTCTCTGAGGTTGGCAATGGACGGGCAGATTCATCCCCTTTGTTTGTGGTTCTTGGTAAGCAGGTGCAAGTTCTGCCAAATCAGTGTCTGAGTTACACGCCCACCCCTTAACCCTCGATTTCGTGTTGCAGAATTTTCCAGCTCTTGGTGGCTCACCCATCTGTCTTGTCAGCCTCTTACAGTTTGTTAAACACATAAAGTGTTGACTCTTTCCTCTCCCAAGTGGTTCTCAGTTCAACATCGAATTTGCTGTTCCCACCACCCCCACCACGTCACATCTAGAAGAAGGCAGCAGTCCTGCAGCTGATGTCTACAACTTCCTGTCGCTCCCACCAGCCTTCCTTTATGATGTGGTTGGACCAATTGTTTCATTTCTTAATTAATGTTTTGCACAATCCTTAGAGTAACTTTTATTATATACTCCACCCAGCCTAAACTTTTCATCAGACTTGAATAAAAATTCGCCTAATACTTGTTCTTTGTGATTGACCAGCTTCTTTCCTCATTATTTCGTTTTCTGTTGCCACTGGTCACACCAGCCCCTTCCAGCCTCCATGCCTTCGCCCTGGCTGTTCTGCTGCCTTGCTCCTCAGCTTCCACCCCTTCTCTGGAATAACTGACTGGATGACTCTCGTTTTTCTATTTTCTGGAGTCATCGGTGCATTACTTATAACTCCCGTAATGCAAACACATGACATAGAATGGATATTTAGTAAATATTTGATCATTTCCAAGATGATCTTCCAGTTGACAGAAGCCAAGAGTAACAAAGGGGTGTCTTGGGGAAAGTAGATAATGATAGCAGCAGAGTCCTCACTGAACACATTTTTACCAATAGGTAGCCAATTCTCAAGTTGCTAAAGCTCAATTAACAATATTTGTAATGACCTGTGTTCTTGTATGTCAGCAGAGAAAAAAATGTAACCCTTATGCCATTTTATTAAAAATATGAAGTAATCTTGAACATCAGCATGTATATGTCTGATGCTTCTAAGGGTAGCCACTCAGCTGGGTGCAGTGCTGTAATCCCAGCACTTTGGGAAGCCGAGTCAGGAGGATTGCTTGAGCCCAGGAGTTCAAGACCAGCCTGGGCAGCATAGCATCTCTACAAAAAATTCCAAAAAGTAGCCAGCATGGTGTTGCATGCCTGTAGTGTCAGCTACTTGGGAGGCTGAGGCAGAAGAATCACCTGAGCCCAGGAGGTTGAGGCTGCAGTGAGCCGTGATTGTGCCACTGTACTCCAACCTAAGCAACAGAGTGATACTCCAGCTCATTAAAAAAAAAAAAAAAAAAAGGTAACCAATCACCTGTGGAAGCCAAAAATGGCACTGTTATTGATCAGCTTATATGGTAGAGGTGGCCGGGCCTTCTTTTAATCAGGTGAAGATTGACTATAGCCTTGCAAGGCTGCTCCTTGGCTGGACTGTGAAATGTGGTCACACCTTCACCCTTCAATAAAACATAAACAGGAATTTTTCTTTCCGTCCCCAAACTGAGGGTAAAAACCACCAGCTTTGCATAATCCACCTTTCTCTGTGATTATGGCATCAGATGTTTGTGAATGTTTCCATTTCAGTTGATCCATAATGAGGAGAATCTGGCCATTGTCATTGCTGTTCCCAAGGGTAACGTCACTGCTTCAGTCAGCATGATGCACCGATCGGCTTTGCCCTGGTTTATATGGAACTGCTGACTCTCTCATTAGACACAGCAGTCATTGCTTTGCCTCCTTAATTTATGCATGAAACCAAAAGAAAAATCACTTCATATTATTAATAAAATGGCATAAAGGTTAGATAATTTTTTACTATATACAGTAAAAATGCAAATGTGTGTGGCTTATTTTGCAAATGCAGACAGTAATAACTGATATTTAAACGGGCTGGATTAGCAATTTTACTGATATATTTAAGAGATTTTTCCAATAATTTGCACACTCAAAATCAATTTGAATACAACATGTAAATTGAATTTAGTTTTTTGATATAAAATTGTGGTTATCAGCTTGAACCATTAAATTTACTATTTAATATATGCTTTCCAGATCACTTGGTTAGAATTTCATTGCACCTTATCTATATAAATTTAATTAGGCTTGATGCCATCAGTATATTATAGAACTAATTAAAGATTTAGATAAGTGCTGAGGGGGCTTATTGGAAACTCCATAAAGTTCCATTTGGAAAATGAGATATTCTCCCTTCAGTTATTGTGAGAGGACGAGACCGTGAGAAGTGTTCCTTTCAGTGTTTCTGAGAAGTCATTTAAGTGAACTGAATGGGCTCTTCCAGTCCTTGTAGGAGTCTGTGATGACTGTGTCTCTGTGCGCTCCCTCAGAGTCAGGATCTCCATCTGGAGGCTCCCAAGCTCTTGTCTCCCTCCTACAGGGAGCCAGCTGTGTGCTCTTCTGGGCTGGTGGTTGTTGGAACAGGATCAATATACCCGATCGGTTACCTGCTCACCCACATCCCATGACGTACAGTGGCGTTTGTCAGGAGTCCGTCGTCGCCACAAGTGGAGTCGGCACGGAAGAAGGTGTGGGGGAAAGAGGAAAGAAGCCCCGGCCAGGAGGAAGCCTGGGCACCCAGGGTCTCTGACCAGCGCAGCAACTGCTGAGCATGAGTCATCTGCAAAACTCACTGCGGAATCCCCCTGCGTGCCTCTCTGCTGCAGAGGGTGAAGCAGATTAGTCTGAAAGGCTGTGATTTCAGCTGAGTGCTTTGTGTCTTCATTACAAAGCACCATGAGGCTTTTTGTGACAATAAGCCTCTGTTCCCCGCGTTGAACACGCCCTGGAATGGAGCCACCGGCACCATGTCTCCCACGAGCTCAGTGCCCTCCCCAGGTCACTTGCCTCCCAGTGCAGGTTGCCTAGCACCAGCCATGCTGGGAGGAGAGGAAGTCAGAGGCCATTGACAGCCGGGCACATGGGATCAGGGTGGAGACCCCAAGGATGCCCGTGAACCAGACATGTTGTCTGTGGGGTCACAGAAGCGTTGCCGGGCTCAGGCACAGGAGATACAGGTTCAAGGCTAAGCCCTGCCTAATAAGCTGCGTGCCCTGGGGCCTCCTCTTCCCAAGCCTGAATTCCATTTCCTGGAAGTGGAAATAGTAACGGTGATGCTGCCGCTCCCCCTCCCCACCTCCCTCGTGGCAGGGATGGTTTCAGATGTCCTCTGTTCTAGTTGAATTCATTTACTTTTCTGGATATGGAAACTGGGGTGCAGTGGGATTGCATGGAATGATCATGGCTGCTAGTTAGCAAACCATGGGGCAAGGCCTGGTCACACGGAATATAAAGGAGCACGTAGGCGCTTTCTTAATGGTGTCCTGGCTGCATTTGGTGGCATTAGGATCCCCCCAAGCATCTATTGCTGAAACACATCACTGCAGTTTTCCTGCCCAAATGGCTTGTAGACATGTATGCCCCCCACAGCCTTAGAAGACATTTGCAGAAGCATTTGGGTCACAAGCCAATGTCTGTTTCGCCACCACATTTGAAATGTTTCTCTTTGAAAACATCAGAAATGTCTGTCAGTAAAACAGCTTCTCGGCAGAAGTATAGATCTGGGATGGGAGGGTCACGCCAGCCACACAGCTCTGGACATTCAGGGACTGCCAGGCACAGCAGCTCCTTCCTGGCCCATCATAGTGGGCCACGACATCTCCCAGCATCACCTTAGCCTTGCCTGTTCCTTGGTTTTAAACCATAATGGCTGTATTTAAGAGCGTTGTGGTTTAGAGTGAGTTTTGGAGGCTGCGGATATGGATTCAGGGTATGTGTTGAGAAGAAAGTGTGGAGAGAGGACGCAGGAGGCTGGCCAGGCAGTCCCCCACAGAAGAGGATGGGCTGGCCTTGCGTGTTTCTTCCCCACGTTCCCACCCCCAACACCGCCTCTGCGGCACCAGCATAGCCCTGCTAATGGGAGGCAGGGCGCTGGAACAGCCTTAGTCGGGAGCACTGGGCTGGTTCATGACCAAGCGCCGTCTGGGGTCTGCACCTGCCACTGAAGCCTGCCAAAGCGGGTTGAATCCCAACTCTGCTTTGACTCATGGATGAGCTCATGGATCCTCCCACACTGCACGGGGCCCAGGGGGTCCTCGTCACAACCCTGCTCTCACTGTGTTGCCTCCACGGGCATGCAGGCATGGGCAGCATTTCCTCTGGGCCTGGGGAAATGTCAGGAAGCTCACACCCGCTCACTGACAGCCCCCTGGATTTCTGGACACCAGGAGTGAGGCAATTCTGCTTCTGAAGGTAGCAAGGGTGAGGGACGTGAAATGGGCCCTTCTGCCGTGTCCCGCCGCCACCTTTGTCTAGCACTTGTAAAAACCTGGGCTTGGGTTTCCAGGGTGCTTGTGCTGTCCTTTGAATAACTTCTGCTTTCCTGCTAGGGATAAGCACAGACTCTCCTTAAAATCTGCTTCTGCTGAGATCACAGGCCAGCTTGGCCTTCAGCTTCCTGTCTAGAACAGTGTCAGCTCAGCCACCGCCATGGCATAGATCTGAGGCCACCCTGTAAAGAGCAGACAGTTGCCAGGCGTCCCATCTCTCACTTAGCACCAGTTAGCACAACATGCATGCTCTGAGCAGTTGTCTGCACCCCGGCTTCGAGCTTCCTACCCAGTGTCCATTCATACATTCTTGCCATATCCTCATATGCACACGGCACTTCACAGTTAACAAGGGCTTTCATAAAGATGGTCTCTATGGGTCTCTTGATGAGTGAGTGTTTTTGTCTCCTCAGACTTTAGCCTGTTTTCTCATGGCCCAACTCAGCAGTTTCCCTGGCACTATCTGAGCAAGGTAGGTAGGGCAGGATAGTGCAGTGCTGTGTAGTCAAAATTTAATCCCAAAAGAGAAAATTAAAGAATTTGGTCCTGGTGCTGTTTTTAACCAGCCGGATGACCTTAGCAGGTGTGTAGCCTTCGGAGCCTCATATTATGAGGTGTACATGTGAATCAGGTTGACATGTCAAGGGCCTGGCAGGTGGTAAGTGTTAAGTGCTGTTTCCTCAATTATTGTTCTTCGTAATAGTAAACACTAATATAATCATTAGTGAATCTTTGGCCCAATTATATTTCTGTCACTCTGTAATTAATCACATAGAATTGCTTCCAGTTCTAACCTCTTTTTCTAGTAAGGGTTACACATTACTAGTTGTCACAGTTTTTTGTTTTTTGTTTTTTTTTTTTTTTAGAGAATAGTACAAGGGGATAGAGTGAGTTTGAAGGCCTCAGTGTAAAGATGCTGGGGTCACCTCACCTGCACAAGCATGAAGCGCTGAAAAGTGACTTTAGTACATTTCAGGGGCACTTGGTGAAAATGTTTCCAAATCCGTCAGCCCACATCTCTTGTCTGCCATTATCATCAGAGAACACGGAACCCTTAGCAAGTGTCTTGATTATGGATCAATCTTCACAACAGTATCAGCTGTGGACAAATGTTTTCTGTGTTGGTTAAGAAGCCAGCACTTGTATCTTTGTAACCACTTTATTGCCATATAGTTTACATGCCGTAAACATTAGCCTTTCCAAAGTGCGTGGCTCATTGGTTCTTTGTGTAGTCACGGGTCGTACATTCATCACCACCTGCTAGCTTTAGAACATTTTCATCATCATCCCCAAAAGTCACTACCTGTCCCCGCCAAGCCACTGCAGTAACCATTCACCTACTGTCTCTATGCATTTGCCTGTTCTGGATGTTTCATATTAAACATCCATGTAGTTGTTGGTGACTTGCTTCTTTTGGTTAGTGTAAGTCTTCAAGATTCATAAGATCAGCATTTGTCTTAATGTGGGCTGTGCGACCAAGTCAGAAATCCACACCCGGGCCAGCCAGCACTGGGCCTGCTGTCTGCATGCTCTTGTTCCACTTTTCCTAGGAGCGGGGAGAAAGAGGAAACGTGACTTGGACAAGTGTAGCCTGTGTAGAGTGAGCTGCCCAGCTCTCGTGTGCACAGCTGGGTTCCTGTAATGTGGTTGCTGTGAGCCAGCGCCCTGATCAAAAGGCGGCCTCCCCAAATCACTGCAGCCTCCTTCTGCCCCTCCCAGCCATCCCCCCACAGGTGGCCACGTTCATCACTGCCAGTCCCTGGGGACATAGAGCAGCAGCAGCACACTGAACCCAGCCCCGCCCTCTGTTCCCTCCTGCTCCCGTCCCCAGCCCCCAGTCGGCCTCCCAGACATGGGCACTCTCCGCATGGAAGCAGCTCAGGGAGCAGAGGCGGCCTGGGGCAAGCGTCACTCCACCAGGCACAGCTGGGGCACATGTCCTGGGAGATACTCCTCATAGTGGCAGGCTACTCTCTGGGTGCTGGCCAGCCTCTGCCATCACACGCCTGCCTTGTCACTGGCGTGGACCAGATGGCTTTGCTCTTATGAAATTATGTGCCTTAGTTTGCTCCTCAGAAATAGTCTTTTCTGAGAGACATTAAGGTTTCATTTTAAATTCACTTTGTGGTCTTTGAAAAACTTTCATTTTTGTGTGGTCTAAAGCTATAGGTTAGCATTAGCATTTAAATAGAGGCCTCACACTCCCTTGAAGACCTCTCTCATTACTAGCCCTTTTTGAGAAATTTTTTCTTTTTTTTCAAATCAGATACTTTATTTTCCTAAAAAAATAATGCAAATGCTTGATGTATTTCCCCATCAAAGGCCTTTTCTTTATACATGGACTCAGGAGAGCAACACATGGAGCAGTCTTGGTGTTAATCTTTTTGTACTGAAAGGGCCATTTTTAAAAATTGCTGTTCCCTCTCCCATTGCCTCATTTTCTCTGCTGACTCTCAGGATGTATTTTCCTATGGTTAATTTTATCTCATTTTATCTCATAATTATATCTCATCTCCCTCCAGACTCCCTCCCCAGACTCAGATCCCAGTTCTCAACTGGGCATCGAATCACTTCTTGCTATGTGATGACAACTCCTGGAGCAACCCGTGCTTTAGTACGGTAGGAGTTAGAACTTTTGGTTCTGATGGACCAGGGTTTGAATCCGTGCCAGTCACAAGGTTTTGTGACCTTCTCTGACCTTTATTTGCCTACCAGATTAAGGCTATCAAGGCTTTCTCTATAGTTGTCAAGAGATTAAATAAGACCATGGTCACACTCCTATCTGTACTGTGTGCATCATGCTTCAACCAGACCCACTGAGGAGCAGGCTGGGAGGTCCTTGGGGGAAGAGGTGCCCCTCTTGTCGCTTGTGTTCTTGCTACCAGCTTTCTCTTCTTCTCAGCCACCAGCCTCATTCCTCTCAGCCTCCAGCTTGGCTGTGTGTATGGTCACGGTGACATGTCCGTGGTGACTTGAAGGAATGCCAGAGGCGAGAGTGTGGCTGTGTCGGTGTCCTTCTCTCTCTTTAAGGTTGATTCTGTTCAGCTACAAGCTTGGGGACAGAGCTGTGAGGAAACCCGCTGAAAGGTCGACATAGTCTGACAGAAGAAGAAAGTTGCACAGGCCAGGGAAAAGCTGGTCGCCCACTGGCCAGAAGGCCTCTTGCCCAGACCTGTCCCTTGCTGTGGCTGGAATAGGCCCCCTGAAACAGCTGCCGTCATGGGTGGCTTCCTGCCACAGTGGTCTGTTTCAAATTCCCCCATCCACAGCAGCCTCGGTTCCCCAAGGTGGGGTGGGGCATGTACACCGGAGCTGGGCAGTCTCATCCCTCAGACAATCAGGAAGACCATGACAACGCATGCTATGGGCTTCTCACAAATCAGGACAGAGCGTGTTTTTCCCATAAAATAGAGCGTTTAATCTTCCTACTCTGAGATGGAAGGAATGCTGAAATACCTTCTTTTATGAATCCTTCTAAGAAGAGATGGTTAATTGTTGTAGTAACCTAGGCAAAACAAAGGCCGCCTCTCCCTCACCGCTCCCACCCACCCGTGAGAGCCAGGTCTCTAGCATGCCCCGCAGAGTGTGTTCTGCTCTGGCCCCAGCTGCCTTGCCAACCTGTCCCCTTGCCCCCAACACCCCTTGTGCTCCAGTGAAGAATAAACATGTGTCATTTCTCCCAAATACCGGATTCTTCCCACTTCCCCACCCCATTCACATATTCTGTTTTCTTCGCTTTGTGGAAGGCTTTGTTTCCATGTTTGCCTCATTGCCCGTGTCTCCTCCAGGAAGCCTTCCCTGACTGCTCTGAGAAACATGCAGCCCTTTCTGCCCATGATCTTGAGAATCTCCTCTGTGCTTTGGGTACAGCTGCTGTCACCTTGCTGTAAGTCCACACAGTGCTGGCTTCTTTCATGCCAGGATCTGTATCACCAGAGAGCAAGGACTACGTTTGACTTATCTCTGCATCCACAGTACCTACTGTATACTACCTGGTGCATAATTGTTGAGCACGTAAACAAATTAAAAAAGGATTTTGAAAGGTATTATATAAGCAGTGGGGGTGAGCTTGAGAGTCATAAGGCAGCATCTTTGACATCCAGCAGCCTGCAGTCTACATGGAGATAATCAGTATATATTATGGTACATCTGTACAATGGAGTACTCTGCAGCCATTGAGAAATGTGAGGCAGGTCTGTACATTCTGACATGGAACCATTTCCAAGATAAATTAAGCAGAAAAAGCAAGGTGCAAACTGGATGCAGTGGCTCACGCCTGTCAACCCAGCACTTTGGGAGGCCAGGGTGGGAGGATCACTTGAGGCCAGGAGTTCAAGACCAACCTAGGTAACATAGTGAGACTGCGTCTCTACAAACACACACACACACACACACACACACACACACACATCAAAAAAATTAGCTGGGTGTTATGGAGCACACCTGTAGACCCAGCTACTCAGGAGGCTGAAGTGGAAGGATTGCCTGAGCCCAGAAGGTTGAGGCTGCAGTAAGCCACGTCTGTGATCCAGCCTGGGCCACAGAGTGGGACTCCAACTCAAAAAAAGGACAGGCAAGGTACAGAACAGCATGTCAACATCATTTACCTTTAAATATATGTGTGCATTTACATGCACGCACTCAAGAACAACAACTGTGCATGTGTGTGTATAAGAGGTATCTGGAAGGATGCCCTGGAAACGAGGCAGTGAGTGTTACCAGGAAGGGAGGCAGGGTGGGAGGCTGGGAGCCAGGGATGTGAGAAAGACTCTGCACTATGTACTTTGTACCTTTATTTTGTTTATTTAACAAAAACTTGTATCATACATATTATGTGCTGGGGCGCTGCTCTAAGCACTCTGTACACATTAGCTCATTTAATCCTCTTTATAACCCTTTCAGCTAGGTACTGTCAGTATTTCCACTTTACAGATGAGGACATCTAACCTGGAAAGATTAAGTAACTTTCCCAAGTTCTCACAGCTAGTAAGTAAATACCCTAGTAACCGTTTTTATTGTATCGTCAGTTCAAAAAGAATATTAACAGTTTTTTAAAACAGATGATTCTGAATGAAACATGTTAAGTGGTGACCCGTGCAGTAAGAGACGGAGAGGGCATATATCCTCTAGACAGCTTCACAGAGGACAGAGGACTTGCGTGATCTCGAGCAGGTGCCGGGCTCTGGACACTCAGAGTTAGGGAACACGAAGTGTGTTCAGGGGACAGGGGGTGGCTGAGATTAGCTTCAGTAGAAGGTAGGACAAGGGTGAGCCCCCCCGGGGGCTGGATGCCAGTGTGGGAGTTTGAACTGGATCCTGTCAGTACTAGTGAACACACAACACTTTTGGTGTTTAACACAGAATAATGATGTTATCCGATTAGAACTGGAGATGAGGAGGAGTGAGAGGTGGGAGTGGCCAGGCGGGAGATGACCAGGGCAGTCCAGGGAGAAGTGCCCAGATCAGGGATGATGGCATTGGACAGAAGGATGGTATGTTGGAGACCTGGCAGTGATCAGACACAAAATATGAGGAGCGTGACGAGTCAAGGTAACACTGGATTCTAAGGTTTTGCAAAATTAGGAAGTTAGGGAGCCACCTGATGCAGCATCTGGTGGAACCATCTGGAGACCAGCGGAGACGAAGCTTTGATCTACTGGGAGACCAGATCTCGAGAGAGACAACTAGACGTCACATGCACAGATGAGACTTCTAGACACAGAAGGATGGAGAGCCGCCACCTGCCGTGAGCACACCTGCAGTGAGTGGACAGGACAGAGGCCATGAGGACTTGGAGAAGGAACTGAGGGGCTAGAGGAGGACCTGGAAACAAGGCTCAGACGAGGGAGTTTAGGATGGACAGGTGTCCCGGGAACGAGGACTCGGCCGAGGTCACTGTGAGTGCCCACGGGATGTCATCGGTGACCCTTTGCATAGTCAGGATGAAGCTGTGGAAGGACCGACAGTGGGTGCAGGTGTCTGTTCAAGGAATTCAACAAGGAAGGGGAGAAAAGACACAAGGTGAGACGTGGAGTGGCCCTGTCTCACATAAAGGTTTAGGGTTTGTTTTTCCAAAATCTGAAAAGCATAGGGATGTTTAATGGCACTAGTGAGAGAGGGAGCATGGATACAAGTGCTCAGAGCAAACAAAAACACAATGGAGTCCTGAGCATACTGGGAGGGGCCAGGCTCAGAGGCACAGGGTCAACTTAGAAAAGAAAGAAAAAAAGAAAAGAAACCCCTCTTCTGCTGAGTCAAGAGGGGAGGATTCATTTTATTAAAAAGAAAAAAAAAACTTCACCGTGGAGGTTATGGTACGTCATCCAATCGTGGTGAAGATCCCAAGAGACGATATTTGGAGGGAGGCAAAAAAAACCCCAAAATTTGTTCATTAAAAAAATTGTGTATCCTTCCATGTTTAAACTTCAGGCACCTTCAAATAACTCTCTATTTGATGCAATACACCTATCGAGGTGCTTTTTTCATTGTTCAAAACAGTTTTTGAACTCATCAATTTTGATGCCTTTGAGCCCTTCTGCTTTTTGTTTCACCTCTTCCAGTCAGCAAAACATTTCCCTTTGAGGACTTTTTTCATCTAGGAAAACAAAAAAAAGGCACTTGGGGCAAGGTTGGGTGAATAGGAGGGTGGGGCATGGGGTCATGCTGTTTTGGGTCAAAAACTGCTGAACATTCAATGCAGCTTGGGCAGTTGTGCTCGTAAACCACCCATCATGAAATGCCTTGAAAAAAAAATTCCCTGAAGCCGAATGCAGCCTCTCACAACAATACTAACTGGTCCACTGATGCCAACAGGTTCCTAGGGAAGCCTGGACTGCAAGGGACCTGCCCTCCCAAGGATAATTCCTGTTTTTTGGGTTCCCCATATACATGGACCATGGCCAGCACAGAGTAGAGTGGTATGCAATAAAGACAGTAAGAGCCCTTGTCCTTACCATTCTTACACAGCTGGCATCCCCCCACGTCATCTGGTTTAGTCCCGCACCCTGAGCTGTGATATTATTTATCCCATGACGTAAATGAAGAGCTCAAGTTCCAGCAGGCTAAGCAGTTTCTGGGGTCATACGCCTCGGGTAGGAAATGTGGGATCCAGCCCCGACTCGGTGGAGAATGGAAGGAAAGTTGAGGGGATCCTGCTCATAGCTACAATGACCCTCTGTGTCTCCCCTTCTTATTTCTAGGGTTACCCAAACATCACTGACCCAGAGTGACAGCAGAACGGTCCTCTGTGTCCACAGGATCAGCTGCTGTGTCTGTAGTTCCTCCTTGCCAGTGTCAGAGAGCCCTAGGCTGCTTTTTACATCGTGCTCTATCTCCGAATGAAATATGTAGACTATCGGCTCTCTCATTCATTCATTCCTTTTCACTTATTCAGCACCCACAAGGCACCGCCTTCTTAGGTCAAGGGGTAACAGCAGGGAATAAGCCCGAGTCCAGACCTGCTGCCATGCGCCTGCATTCAAGGGGGAGGCAGAAGCCACTTAGGTCGCAAATGTTTAGTCTTCCTCACTCTGCCCAGCCACTGTTTGAGACATCCAAGCCTATAACAACCCCATACTACTACTTCCTTGCCTCCGAGGAAGAAAATAAGGCACAAATTGCTCAAAGTCACAAAGAATCAGAGGCAGAGCTGAGGTTCAAGCCCGGGCCACCAGCTCCCAAGTCTACGACCTTAACCTTGGAGCTATGCTGTGTCTCTGATTTTATGTATACACAAATTCAGACATACACACACACACATACATATACATATATATACCATGTAGATTGAAACATATTGTAGAAATACATATTTTTAGATGGAGATGAGTGCTAAAAAAAATTAAAGCTCAGCCATAAAGAAGGACAAAATTATGAACTCTGCAGCAACTTGAATGGATTTAGAGTCTGTCATACTCAGTGATCTATCACAGTAGCAAAGAACTGACTACCACATGTTCTCACTCATAAGTGGACCCTGAACATTTATCGTAATACTACCTGAAAGGGATTGGCAGGAGTGGGACACTGCGGGGGGAGGAGGGGAGGCACATAACGTCAATAAGGGTACCTGCTCCCAAACCAGGCGAAGTGAGGAAACCCAAGTTTCACCTGGACAGTGACACTTATTTACCTAATCCTGAATTGTACCCCACATCTTTAAAATTAAAATAATAATGGAAAAGACCAAAGCTTGATGAGGACGGGGGAATGTCGTAAGTGTGGTTGGAGAACCTCACCGATAAGCTGGCATTTGAGTACAAATGAACTGGAATCTCCTTTTCCTCTAGTCTCTGTCCCTTTAATACCATCTGCTGCTCCTTTCTGATTTTCTTTCAACTGGCTTATGGTATAAAGCAAAAAAAAAAGGACTGTGAGGTACAAGGTGGAGACTACCATCACCTCCTCGCCGTGACTGGCATGTTTTCTTTTCACCAGAGGTGAGAAGTGCTCTTGTTTGTGGCTTGTCCCCATGCCTCCCGGACCATTTACCTCTGCTGTTCCAGGGTTCCTCTCAACTGCTGAGTACAGGCGTTCAGAGTCTCTTCCAGACCTGGGCTGTGGGGCTTTCTGTGATGAGTCTCCTGTCACTCCTTGCTTCTCTGGAGGCCTTTCCTGCTGCCGCAGCCTCCCCCGCCTGCCCTGGTCCTCACCCCCATTCTGTATCCCCTGCACGTTAATGAAGGTATTAAGTGAGATCAACCCTAAAGCCCATGTCCTTGGCACTTGCATGCCGCCTTCTCTTCTGCATGTGTCGATTTGCGCTGTCATCTCCCTCTGTTTGTTTTTCAGCCTGTGTCCTATCAAGGGTAGCCATTCAGAATAAATTCATTTTCCTGGTTGTATTTTTTTAGAGCACTGTATCAAATGGTTCACTGACGTCCAAATGTGCATCAGCCACAGTGGTCTTTTCACCCACCAGACTCCTGTGGCTGTGACAGACTATCCATCATGCTTGTCAGAGTATTTGGGTCTTTAATGAAACCCTGCTGGATACTGGACATATTTCCATTAGCTCCTTCTTGTTTAGCCTGTTATTTTTCTAATTAACATCTGTTGTGAGGCACGTGTTCCTGAATCTCGGGTGGCCCGTTTTGGAGCTCTGGTTTATTGAAGTTTTCTCTCTCATAAATACCTAAGGGTTAGTTACTACACCCTCAAGTGTTTGCCTCTGGAACATACTGATTTACATATCATGACTTTCAAATAATCCACTGTTGTTTTTTTTTTTTTTTTTTGGTTTCTCTACCAAACTGTTTTCCTTTGTGGCCCTCCAGGCCTGAAAGATGTGGTCTTCTGTCTCATCAAAGTAGAGAAATTTCAAAACGTGTGCTGGGTTCACTAAGTGGGACCACAAGGCCAGGGTCAGGGTTTGAGTGATGCAGCCAACCGGTAGCTGGTAGCTGTCTGCTCTCAAGACACCCAGCAGCCATGGCAGGTTGCAGCGAATGGTCTGTCCAGCATCCCCCGGCCCTGCCCTAACCCACCTGTAAGGTAGCTGTCTAGTGGCAGGGTCAGTGGCTGAAAAATAGAGCACACCGGCCCCACCAGAGTCAGGGGCCACCGCTGGGCCTGACTGGTGTCACGCTCTTGTGAGCAGGTACTCCCATCCAAGCCGAGCAGCCTGTGCCACTGACGCTTCTCCACAGGCACATCCAGGCGGGGCAGGATCTCCACACTGTAGACAAGATACCTGAAACCTCATGTATCCCCACCTGGTCATCGTCGGAGCAGAGGCCAGGGTTTTTGTCCCTTGCTTGCTGCCCTCCACGCTGTGCTCCTCTCCCATGTACCAAGAGAGAAGGGCGGGCTTGTGGGCTGGCAAGGCCTGGTTTTGCTTCACTTTAAATGAAAACATTTCCCTCGTGCCTTGGATATTTTTTATCTGGGCCTGGAGTGGATTTTGGGGTTTTTTTAAGCATAAATAAAAGAAGCTTCTTGAAGCCAAGGACTATATCTTTCTATGTGGCGTTAGCTTTTAAAATGTTATTGGAATTTTCTAAGCATTAGTAATGATAATATTAGAGTGTCCTTTGAAGAAATCATTTGCATTATTTATTGAAAAATTAATGATGTGATTTTAATACCTAAAACTGAAAAAGCCATAAGGCCTCCGAATTGTTTTTATTCAGCAACTGCTTCCCACAATGCTAACTTGGAAAATGTAGATAATGTACACTCTAAGAGTCCTGTGCTAACTCAGTTAAATAATGCATAGCTTTGTGGTCATCAAAGTGCACAGTACTCTGTCTTTTTTATCAACTTATGATATTAGATAAATGGTCTTTAAAAATTGGAAAGACTTTCTAAAGTGATATTTGATAAACTATTTTCCTAAATTGAAAGACTCTGAAGTGATATTCAGCAAAGCATAGCTCTCCTTAACCTGGACTCACCTTTTGATAATCAAAAAAGCATTTACAGAAGTATGAGACAAATACAATTATGAAAGTAAAATGAAGGGCCTAAATAAAAAATCACAGAACAAGAGGGTAATTCTATTCACTCTTTCATATTTCATTATTTGATAACATCAGACGATGAATCCATCAGAATTGCCTTGGCAAGTGCAAACAGAAATGTGCCTGATCAATATTTATTAAAACCTTCAAAATGGAAGAGGGAGTTGAGCAGACTTCTTAATGGACTGAATAATTATCCATACAAATGGGGTTTGGCCAAAGGCAGTGCCAGACCAAAGAGACACAGTTTTAATTGTACTGAATTTAAAATGCGTATCTACCTCCAGCCCTGGTGTGGAAAGCCTAATTTAAAAAATTATCTGATGTAGCAGAGAGTGACATATGAATCCTTAAGTCGCTGAAGAGGATATTTGTGAATTGAGAATGTGTTTCGGTGGGGACCCAAGTTGCCAGCCGAGGGAAGGAAAAGAGATGTGCTCCCCATTTCAGTGACTGTACCCTGGTTTGGGAGTGTGTCACTGTCTCAACAGGATGGAGGCGTCTTGAAGGGATTCCTTTGTTTTGAGTGGTTGTGTTTTCTGAAGAGAAATAAAGCAAGGCTGTGGCCTCTGGCCTCAAAAATGTCAGGACATGTCCCTGAGAGGAGTAAACACAGTGACCTTAACTCCTAACGTCTCCCCGGGAGAGATGCCCCAAGTACTGCTGCAGCATGATGGCTATCAGAACTACGCCAGTAGGTAACTGGCGATTAAGTGTGGCGCCACTGAAGAGGGGCGAGTGTGTCTGTGTGTCATTGTATATAGAGAAAATGTAGGTAGGTGGCCGATCACAGGAGCCTGGCAAGCCTTAAAGCAACAGACGCCCAGGCTCTCTTTTCTCTTGAATGACTTTCTGCTGCCACCAGCTGAGGGAATGTAGGCAATGTCTTTTCTAAAGACCATTCTTGACGTCTAGAGTGTCCTGGTTGAAACAAAAGCCTGCACGATCTGTTGTGATGTGTGTTACAAACTATACAACACACATCCAATCCTGCCACTAACTGTCCAGAAATTATTTAGCGTTTCTCTACTTTAGTTTTCTCATGTCTGGAATGAGCTTATTTCAAATTAGCATTTTCAGTCATGTCTGTAATAAACTCATAAGCTTTTTGAAGGGGAAGACAATTATATTTTTTCTTACATTCTTTTATTAAGAGCAATTATATTTTTAATAAACTAATTCACTTGTCTGACATACAGGCTTGCCATCCATCTTACTGTTGGTCTGGAAAGTCCAACTGAGCTAAGATTACTTTTGCTCAGAGTGTTTCCAGGTGAATTGCTACGTGTTTGTCTACCACTGTCTGAAGAAAGTCGGCATCAGCTATTTCTGGTGGGAGACCCTGTAAAGAACCAAGCGAGGGATGCTGGACAGGTTTTAAAATCCCAAGATGTCAGTGCTTATGCAGCATCTCCTAGAACTTCTGTGTTTTTCTCTTGGGAGCAGAGATCCAAAGAGCTGACCGCCTTTGCCCAAGGTCACAGCTGTGAAGGTCGGCGGGGATGAAAGACTCAACCAGAATCTGAGTTGAGAATTTACTTCCCTACACTGTCCTGCTGTAACCACTTCTCAGTTATCTGTGGATGATGATCTAGTCCATAGATTATTCATTTCCTTTCTTTTCTCTCTTTTCGTTCCTGGCGTGATACCACAGGTACTGATGAGTGAGCAGAGGAAACAGGAACTGCCTGTTGACCCGATGATATAGTGACCAATCTGCCGCTGGGCTGCTATTCAGTGCTCAAAAGCTGCAGCTATTGGCTAAAAATAATTTCAGGGACTACAGTGAATGCTAAGTTTTATTCAGGATATTTTTTTCCCCCTCTCAACCTTGTATTTCAGAAGTCAGCTTTAGCACTTAATTTTCTTGTTGACGTGAATGCTAGATAAATCTCAGGAAGAACTAGAAGAGAAAGACTTTATAATGAAAAGACATAATTATTCCCCTTCTCTCACAAATTACTGGATCAGAAGGACAGTTAGCTTTTGGAAAGAAAGATTACCTCATTCGTTACCACCTTGGAGGGGCAAAAAAGGGAGAAATAGAGAAACAAAATGAAAAAGCCAGAAATCCTTCCTGTAAACGCCTAGGTTAAGAGCCAGCATTACGACATGGTGGCATTACCTGGCTTACAGCACTGAATTCCCAGGTCAAATCCAGTGTTGCTCGAATATAACTGCCAAGTTTGTGTCAATGGATTCCAAATGCCACAATACAGGCTCGATGCCCTGCAGTGGAGGCAGAGTGCTGAGCATGGGGACTGTATTTCCTTTATATTTCTGAAGGCGTTGACTGAAAGCAAATCAACACTACAGATACTCTTTGCAGTTAGTACTTTGCTTTCTATGGTTTCAAGTTTTTCTGTATCGTGGTGGTTTTGGAGTGAAGACAGGGCCCATCCTCTGTAGCTCAGTTGTTCCTCTGTGAAATGCAGATGCTTGTAAGACCTGTTTCAAAGGTCCTCCTATGTGGATGCACCCGAAAGTTAAGCAGGACTGTTAATATGCCTATGATCGAGACAGACTCCAACACCCAGCCTGAGGCACAGCTACATGTTTAAAAACATGGCTTCCGGCCAGGGACCCAGGACTCAGCTTCCACCACGTGAAGGAAGGCAGGTGGCAGAGCTTCCCTCAGGGACCTGGCCAATTCTCCAGGTAGGGCATTCCTGTCATCCCCACACAAACGTTATGGGGCACCCACAAGTGCATGAATGTGAGTTGCTGTGGGTGGGAATAGCTTGTTGAGTGGCGCTTTCCTCCTACAGTTGACAGAGAGAACTGAAACTGTGTCCCCAACTTTGAGGGCGCAGCGCTAGCCTCTTCACCGAGGATGCCAAGTGGGACAAGGATGAGGCTTTCCTGCTTCTTGTCTATGGAAATTTGTGAAAAGCTCTTAAAGAGAAGTAAGAGATGCACTAATGCTCTAAGATAAAGCGATGTCCACAATTTGTTCACACATGCACGCATACCTACATGCATTAAAAACTAATAAGTAGATGAAAAATGTTCATCCTCATGTAGATTCAAAGAATATGAGATAGACACAGTCCATATGTTGTTGGTAGCGAATAAGTTGTTACAACTTTTTTAGAAAGCAATTTGGCAGTCTTGCCAAATGTCCTAAATAATGTACTTATCTTTTGACTAATTCTACTTTTAGAAATACATCCACAGGAAAGAAAGTTTTTATAATTGGAAGCAAAGTGTCCAATTGTGTTTCAACCTAAATATTTCAACTATGGGAAGACATTGGCTCAAACACTGCATGGCGGAGGTGGGGGAGCTTCAGGAAAATATGCCAAAATGTAGTTTGCCTTTATGGTGAGATTCCATGAGTAATCTTCTCTGTATAATCTCTCTGTATGGTCCATACAGTCTACATGGCACAGGTGCTAGCTTTCCAATTAGAGAAAGACAAAATAAACTTCATTTTTGGACTTTAAAAAATCTGCCCACCTCACCAAAATGCCCGTCACAGCTTTCCTTACTGGTATAAATGTTTCCAGACAAAAACCAGTGAAGGGGAAAGAACTGCAGTGCAAGGCCATTAAAATACAGTAAGAAGATGACACCACAGGGAGGGACTGTCTGGACACAGCAGACATGAGGACGATTGGCCACAGCGACCTGTGTGCACCAGAGCAAAGCACAGACGTGGCCCTGTTGTGGACTGTGCATGAACCCGATCTGTGCCCACACAGCGCCACTGCTCTGTTACTCCACCCTCCGTTCACTGCTCTGGGAACTGCTGCCAGGGCGCAGAGCAAGGCGTGAGAAGACACGGGAAAGCGCGCCCCTCCTCACAGACCGTCGCCCCCTCCGGGGGTCTTGACACTCACTGGTCTCCAGGGTGGAGTACTTGTCCACATGCAGCAATTGGCCCCTGAATGTTAGGGCTGTGAGGAGACAAGCCATGCACTGGAGAATGTCTCAGTCACGTGTGTGTTCACTGCACCCAGGCAGCTCAGTAAAGTGCTGTCGATTGTAAACCATGTTGCTCCGAAGCCATGGCCACTACTTTAATGCTCGGTGATAAAGACCAAGGCTTCGCTTTCCTGGGGCCTCAATAAGTGCCGATAAATTATTTATCTCTGTTGGGCGACGTGGTTTCATTCCCGTCTGTCAGTGTTTATCATGGAAGCCCATTCTAATTGCACAGTTCAGGACATTATTCTATTTTCTCTTTAGGGCATATTGTAGCCCCTCTTCCCACCTCCCAGTGTAACTGTTGCTGTGTCAATTTAGTAATCTTTGCTACTGGGTACCATTCAGAAAGATAAATGAATTTCATTCTGTCTTTAAATATTTATGATTCTTTATGATCTAATATATCATCATGGTTATGGGAGGATTTTTTCCCCCTAACTGTGGAAAGTACACCATCAGTTACCTGTCAATTTTGTTGAATAACAGCCTTGCAATTCCGGGGCCTGTTCATCCAAGGCTCCTGAGGACTCTGAGCCTCTCGGTCCACTTCAGGGTATCACTCTGGGGTTTACAAAGGTCTTCGTTGCACAGAGGATATTGAGATGCCGAGGACTTAAGTGGTAAGCCCTTTGCCACTTATCACGCTGGAAAACCCAGGACTAGAAATCCTGGCATCTTTGTGCTGTTGTTTGCTCCCAGCATGAAACAACTGTCTCTGCAGAAAACCAGCCGGTATCCCTGGAAACAATTCATCAGATTTTTCAAAAGAAATCCAATTTCATCTGGTATGATGGGTTCAATGTTACTTCTTAAGATAAATGATGAAAATATCAACATCACAATACAAAGAAATCCAGCTCTTTTGGCTTAATCTCAGTGAAAAACATCACAGACCTTTTATTGCTTCTGTAGCCTTTCTGATGTGTGTGGGTCGTCGCTGGAGGAGAGAAGAATGGTTCTGTCACTGTGTCCCCACCAGACTCTGGCTCTGAGTGCTGGCTGGTTCAGAGCCTTTCAGAATCATCTGGGGACAGGGCCCGGGTCTGCATTCGCGCAAGCACTGTAGCTCGTTCTTAGGCACTCTGATGTTTGAGAACCCCTGGTCTGGAAATTACAGCCTTCAGGTGGGTTCCTTCTTGCTGTGGAGGAATCATAGCCAAGTTCCTTCTCCTTTGATTTGGCTTACCTAGATTCACGCACGGGTTCTTCTCGAGTGAGTCGTAAAATGTGCATTCTCACATGGCTCCCTTAACAGACCAGTGCTCTCCTACCTGTGCAGCAGCGGGAGCCAGAGTCAGAAGCGGGGCCGGTGTGGGGGTGGGGGGCATGGTATGCCAGGGAACACGTGCAGCAGGGCACACGTGGGGCATGTTCCAACAGCTTCAGGCTCTTCTTAGAACTCATATTTGTAAAGTGCAGCCAACATATGGAGGAGCAGGAGGCGGCATTCACAAGCTAAACGTGAAACTCCCCAAACCGTCCTGAGCGAGGCTGATACCAGGCTCTCAGATCCCTGGAGGTGGGAGCATAGTCTCCTGTTCTGTCGAGTATTTCTGTCTACAATCAAGGTCACCTTGACCAGTGAGTCCTGAATACCTTGTTCTGTGAGGTCAAAATGACCACTTGCTGGAAACCTCCGAGAGGCAGCCTGAGAGGCTCCCATACCCGAGAGGACCCCGTGAGAGCCCCCGTCACAAGGAAGCTGTGCGATCTTGCCCCAAGGAGATGCTCAGAAACACCATCTGACAAGAGCATTTTCCAGTCCTGCCACTCTTCTGCGAATAGTCACAAAACAGTGTTCTTTCTCCTGTTTTTTAAAGAGTGTGTTAGTTGGAGGAGAAGGTTTATAAAGCAGAGCAGGAAAAGGAGCCGACCGTGTGGAAAAACACCGTGTTCCCACTGGAGCTGCGATGTATAAAAATGCTCTCGAGGTGACAAAGTCCCTGGAATGCACTCCTCACCCAGACAGCTTCATTAGCCGTAGGATGTTCTTTATTCAGGATGTTCCTGATGAAAAAGAAACAAGTCAAAGGCCCTGAGTTGCCCTGAGCCAGTGCTTCTGATGGGTCTGTAGGCCACCTCCAGAAATTACCATGAGCCCCTGACCGGCTCTGCCCCTCAGTCCTGGAAGTCGTGCACCAGGAAGAGGCTTGTATCGGGAAGACCTTTTGATCCTTTTGCTAGCACACCGTGGTGGCATTGCCGGCTGGGAACCTATGCCAGACTTGAGCTCCTGGGTAATTTGGAGCAGCTGTGCCTGTCGTAGCTGGAGACCCGGAGACTCTTTGAAGGGTGGTGGCTGGCTTGAGAGTGGCGAGTCTCACTGCCTGACTCCCTCATGCCTTCACTGTGCTGAAGGTTCACTCTAACGCTTGTTTCCTCTCTCCCCGTGTCACCTCTCTCCACCATGTCGCCTCTCGCCCCCACTCAGGCCAGTGCACTAGGTCAATACTGCTCTCACTCTCCTCCGTCTTGCTGGAATTGTAACCAACCCCCTCCCTGACCATCCTGCCCTCCAAAGTCCTGTTAGTCCTCAGAGGCAGGACTGAGTGGTCCTTCCACCAGCCTTTGGGGTGGGGATGAGGGCGGGTCCCTTGCTGGCCCCTGCCAGGCCAGGGCACAGGCTGAGTCAGCTGCTGCCTCGGGGCTTCAGCTGCCCTTCCTGGTTCTTCTCTCCCCCACTCTCCCCAGGCACCAGGTTCCCCTCCCCACCTCTCATGCCCTGGCCTCCATCTGGACGTTCCCTCTGGAAGCCCTGACATCCCCCTCGCCATCCCAGTGTAGTGTGGGCGCCCCCTCCGCTCAAAGCCACAGCACTTACACCCCCCTCGGCACTCGGGGGATGTACTTCCCATGAACTGTGTCTGTGAAGAACCATGTTGGACGTGGGTCAGAAACCCAATCCACACCCTGGCACCACCACTCCGTCTTGGTGACACAGGCATCCACTAACTTCTCTGTCTTCAGCTTCATTATCTGGAGAGCAGGTGTGGCCCCCTGGGTGGCGGGAGGGGAGGGCTGAACAGGCACAGGGCATGGGAACAAACTTGTCACCTGGATGGAATTCTGTATCTCTGCTTCTCCTGATCTTTCTCCCTGTCTCTGAGAGAGGAAAGGGGTGAGCACACGCATCATTCTATGCTACTGTTACTTTTATTATAATCCTATTAACATGTTATTATATTTTAATAATAGTAGTCGTTAGACTTTATGAAGCACCACCAGTCTACATGCTTTCTGTGTATTAATTCCTCCAATAACCTCAGAAGCAAGTACTATTATTATCACACTTTATGGAGAAGCGAACCATGCGCCGTAGTTTACAGCTCCTGTGAATGAATGAAGAGTGAGTGAATACAGAGGAGTTGAGCAGGGCCAGCCCTGTGGGCTGTGCCTTCTGCCTTCTTGGTTCTGCACCGACTTGTCTTTCCTTGGGTCTCCTGTGGTAGATGCAGAATCAAGAGAAAACCTAGAACGGGCTGGAGGGCGTGAGGTCCCCCCGGGCTTTCCCTTGGCCTCTTGTGAGGAGAGCTCCAGTGGGCTGGAGAACACCACGATCGCGTGTGGTCCTCCTACTCGGAGGCCTTGAACAGTGGGGTCGTAAACATTGACCAAGTGAGCAGACGGCCATTTGTCCCCGGGGCCCAGCTGCCAGCCGGGAGTGGGGGGCAGAGTTGAGTCTCTGTCCCCAGGCCCAGCTGGGGGCCAGAAGTGGTGATCAGGGTTGGGACTCTCCCCAGGCCTAGCTGAGGGCCGGAAGTGGTGGGCAGGATTGGGTCTCTGTCCCCTGGCCCAGCTGCTGGCCAGGAGCAGTGAGCACTGTTGTTCTTGCCCCTCCAGGCAGTACTATGAGATGCTGTACAACACGGCGGACGAGCTCCTGAGTCTGGTGGTGGACCAGGGCATCAAGTACACCGAGTTGGAGTACACACACGCCCTGGCCCTGCTGCACCGCAGCCAGACCGGGGTGGGGGAGCCGGCGACGCAGAATGCAAGGCTGCAGCGTCTCCAGGAGCTCATCTGTGAGCAGGCCGCCATCAAGCAGGCCAGCAAGGACAAGAAGATCACGACTGTCTAGCCGGGGCCCACGGGCCTCGGGCCTGCCCTGACTCTCCTTGGTATTTGGCTTTCTCCACGCTGAAGTGTTAGTGGAGCAGAGGGCTGGGGACCTTGTCTCTTTCGCTTCGGCTTTTCACATAGACCCTAGCGGAAGTCTGCAGTACAGAACATGTATATTGATCCGCTACTTTAGTGCAGGCAAGACTGACAGGACTGGGGTGGGACAGGGAGGAAGGTGTGTCACGTTCTGGGGACTGAACGGTGAATGAATGAATGGCTAACCCAGGCCTCCTTTACTGCCTGACCTGCATGAAATCCCAGCCTTGAGAGGTAGACCACTATCTAAGCTTTTGTCTCTTCCTGAAACCGTTTACTAGGATGGTGTCACTTAAACAGTAGGCTTTACTCTCCTGACCTCATCAGTTTGCAGTTCTATGAAATGAGTGTTTGTGCATTGTATCCTGTCTCTGTTGCCAAAATCAAACACATGGCTTCTCAGCTGGCCATGGTTTCCAACAAACTTCCCTGCCCAATCAGGACCACTGCAGGGAAGTCCTTTACTCCAACTCCTGGGAGACTGCTGTGTGCCGCAGCTTGTATACCGATCATTGGCTGGTTTATGGCCTCTTTATTTCTAATGTATAAAAACCAAGAGCCATAAAATTCATGACAAAAATGGAGCATGAAAGATGATCTGACCACTGCCTGATTTTCCCCCTTCGGTTTCCAAGAAAAAATAATGGTTAGAGAACATTTCATCTCCCGCAAAACCTCATTTAGGGTAGGTGACTCTTGGGGGTTCACTTTACCACTTTGGGAGCCCCTGGGTCTTCCTCACCTTAGAAAGCAGCCCAGGACTGTTCAGCTGCATGCAGGGAAGAGGGGACGAGTGACGTTCCTCCCCAGTGCCACCAACCAAGCTGTCTCTGAGCTGCTCTCCTGTGGTGCACGTGTTCACCATGTCCCTGTCCCCAGTCCTCTCCCTGCCCGTGGCCCATCTGTCAAAGAGGCAGCAATGCCCTGACTGGGATGCATCTTGGAAACATGGAAAGAAGCTCAGGAAGGAGCCAACTGCACACAGCCAAGCCTCACACCCTGGTGGTTGGGAACTGTATCCCTGCTTGTGCAACTTTAGTCTTAGTGGGAGAAACAAAATTAAAAAATGCTTTGAGAAGCTTAAATGTTGCATGTCATTTTTCTTGTGTTCTTTATTCAGCAAACATTCCCTGATGGTCTACTATGTGCTAAATGCTGCACATGGGGGAAGACGCAGAGACGCAAAGGACACCCTTATTATCTAAGAGCCACTGTCCAGCAGATGTACCCTCAGGGCTGGGTTGGAGTCAGGTTGGGCCATGGGGCAGCCAAGAGGGATTCCCATGCAGCTGGAGGATGGCATCCACGGGTTCTATGGGAAGGAATGCTGCAAATATGTCTGGCTACAAGGACCTGACTGGGAACAAGTTGAATCTGTGTCGGGGACAACCATGGAAAAAATCACTGCCCTAAACAAGAACACAGGGAGAGATCTACCAAGAAGTAGCAGTGAGGGGAGGCAGACCTGGGAATGGAGTTGACCCCTTTATCATCACCGAGAAGTAGGGTGGGGAGAGGGAGACCTGGGGGTTGATTTGACATCTTTGTCTCTACCAAAAAGTAGGGGTGGGGGCAGGGAGAACAGGGGATAGAGCTGACCACTTTGTATCTCCTGAGAAGTGGGAGTGAGGAGAGGGGTACCTGGGAATGGAACTGACACCTTTATCTCTACTGAGGAGCTGTGGTGGGGGAGGGACACCTGGGCATGGAAGTGATCACTTCTGCCTGACACTCCTCTGGTTGGGCGTGGCTGCAGCATGTCTTCTGTGCCTTGTCCTGTCCTTTCTTTCCACTCCAGGGGGAGAAGCCTGTGGTTGCAGCGATGCCAGAAGAGCCAGGGTAGGCCTGGGCTGTGCTCAGGTTAGTTGTTAGTTGTCTGGGTTAGAATGGAACTCGGGCATGGATTGAGCAGAATGTCCGGAACCTGGAGCTGGGTCTGGTGTGCTGTGAAGGAGCGGGTTGGAGAAGCGAATCCCTGCTTCACCTATGGGAATGACTGGACTGAAATGCCCACCACACACAACCTTTAAGGTCGGTGCACTGGTCTTTATTCTTCAGCTAGAGGTTGAGAGCAGCGACAAGCAGCCAGTGGAAGGCCAGACACACGCAGATGGGATGGTGTGGCCCCCTCAAAACTCACCTTCCTGTGGGACACAGTGGCGATCTGTGTCCTGCCTAGGGGACATCTTGTAAGATGTCCTTTCACCATGCCTGGAAAGTGCTAGAGAAAGCCAGGGTCTGCCAAGGACAGGGCCAGCACACACACCCAGACACACAGCCGCAAGAGGCAGTGTCCCAGCATGGAGACCACTCCCCGAAAGTCCAGCAAGGGAGGTCTCACTGGAGGGGGCACTGGGAACACAAAGGCAGACCCGTGTCTCAGTCTTACGTGGAGGCACGTGTGTGGACTGCCATGTGTGGATGGAACATACTTGTGTGGATGGCTATCTGCGGCACCAGGCACCCTGCAGAAGGCTCACAGGACGAGGCAGGGTCCTGAGATGGAAAATGACCACGAAGGAGGAGGGCTGAGGCCAACACCAGGAAGTAGGAGTGAGGTCGGCAGGAAGGTCCTTGGCAGCAGCACCCAGGAGCCACCTTCTCCGGGCTCTGCTTCTCTGCTTCTCGCTTGTCCTCACAGTCCCCGGCCTGCCTTCTCGCTTGTCCTCACAGCAACCCAGGTCGTAAATACGACTTCCCTTTCATCCATACCCGAGGGCCCAGAAACTACAAGAAGAGTCTCTCCTAACTTAGTCACCCTCAGAATAAATTCCTTGAAAAGGGTGTGTAATTCAGCAGCTAGGGTCCGATTCCTGGTCTATCTTGGCAAACTGTGTGCTCAGGATGCAGGCAGTGGCTTCTCCCGCAATTCTCTTACTTTTGCTGTCTCACTGTCACCAGTCAGTCCACCCTTCCATCCATAAATAAAACCAGTGTTTGGGTCACACTGCGCCCTCACTCTCGGATCCCTTATTCCTACTTGTCCCGTTCACAGTTTCTTTCCAGGCTTTGTTCTGGTGCCGTGTTTTTATTCCACCTCACAGTGGGGTTTTGAGGTCCCATTTTCCACCTGGGACTTCTCCCAGCGATCCGATCCCTGAGAGTTGGACAAAGATTCGGTCCTCACGCTGCCATTGCAGGAAGAGGATGAGCCCAGCTTCTGGGCTCTGAAGGCGTTTGTTTTTGTAGTAGGCCCAGCCACAAGTGGTAGGACCAGGCCTGAGCTTCCAGCCCATGTCCTGAGATGCCAGTCATACAGTCTCCGGTGGGACCCTCCACCCCCAGGGAAGGCCCACTCCCAGAGGCCCCGGCCTGCCCCTCTTTGTGCTTCCTGAGTGTTTCCTGAGCCTGCCAGTCATTGTTTATGTTTCAAACAGCTTGGGAAGAAAAACTCCAACACAGGCAGTTTGTGCGGGCAACCAGCCCCTGATGTTTCTACTGTCAAGTTGGATTCGTGAAGCACTGACACATTCATTCATTCAGCTAGAATTGCCTGCCACAGCTCAGGTGACTTGGGAGTCAAGCAGTGACAGAGTCAGTCCCCGTGACACAGGGCTTGTGCTCCCCAACTTCCCACAGCCTCGTCTCTGGCCTTGCCCTCCCCAGAGTCCGTGTCCCTCTCCCTTTTCCAAGAGCCCCCTTTCGTTTGGGACGACTCCTCATAGGCTGGAGCCCTGGCGTCCTCAGCCTCCTGCTCCTCCAAACTGTGCCCTTCGGGAGGCCTGGGACGGGCATTCTCCGTGGCCCTGCCAGTCAGCACACCTGGCAGGTCCCCCTGCACATTTCATGATGGAACCAACAGATTTCCCCCTCAGGTTCTACGGAAGGACCGAGGCCATTGCACTCAGGACACTTGCTCTGGTGCACAGCTGTGGCTGCCTCCTAGGACCAGGTCACAGAAATTGCATGAAAGAACCCAGAGTCCAGCCTCAGGGCCAGGCAGGTCCAGCTGGAGTCACTCCTTTCAGGGCAGGAGTGCAGCAAAGTGGAGAGTCCTGGTCAACAACGTGTTGCTTGGAAGGCAACCTGGATGCAGAAGGACACATGCCTGAGAGCGATTGTCTTAATGCTGCAGGAACGTATAACAGGTTGGGAGTATCTGGAGGGAGGGCGCTGAGGTACAAGAATAAGAAACACGGAGTCATAGGTTCAGCAAGGTCTCGACTCCGTCCAGATTAGGCACCATTGTTGTAAAAAGCACATAGTTAGCAGGTGGGGCCAGATGTGCAGTGCAGTAGAGTTGCTTCCTGAAATGGAAGTGGTAACGAGTTGCACACAGTGGGATGCAGCTGTCCTAATGTGGCGGAGGCGGGAAAACCTGCCTGGAGTTTTGAAGCAGTGTGGTAAGATGCACACCCCAGATTTACATCTGAAAACAGCTAATCCCATTACAGCTGGGCTGGGCAGCAGTGAGAATAGAGCTAATTATCAGGAGTGTCTTGAGATGCAAACGCCACTGGAATGGAGCTGGAAACGTCTTTAAAAGTGAACTGAGAGGCAAACCCTGGGAAGGAATTTCTGCTCATGGAGTAGTTGCTTGTGTGATGAAATGAACACAGCATGAGAGGTCTCTTGAAGTCACTTGGGCCAAAGATGTGTCTGTCATTAACACTGCCAGGACATTCCCACACCTGGAGCAGTCATCCCCGAGAACCCAGGAACGCAGTGACCTGTCAGAAACACATACGTACCTTTAAAAAGTAAGTACTGGCTGGGTACAGTGGCTCACACCTATAATCCCAGCACTTTGGGAAGCCAAGGCAGGAGGATCGCTTGAGCCCAGGAATTTGAGGCCAGCCTGGCCACTATAGCAAGACCCTATCTCTGTTAAAAAATCAAAAAATTAGCTGGGTATGGTAGCATGTGCCTGCAGTCCCAGCTAAGCAGGAAGCCGATGCAGGAGGGTCACTTTTGCCTCATAGTTTGAGGCTCCAGTGAGCTGTGATCCAGGAGCAACAGAGTGAGACCCAACCCACAAAAAGGTAAGGCATGTACTGCCTATGTGAGTACATGGTAGGGGAGGGAAGGGGAAAAAGGTCAGTGCTTTCAGGTGAGCACGGGTCCCATTTATCTGACCTTTTAGAATGGTGACCTTGGGCTCCTGTGGACTTTGCAGTGGCCGCTCCAGCAGGACCCTGACTCCAAGCAGAACTGGCAGCCTCCTCATCCAAACTCATGTCATCCCCACCAGGCCAAGTCTCCTTTCCCAGGGACTTACTGGCTGTAACAAAGCATTGTTTCTGTGATTACTTTTACTGTAGGTTGCCATTATGCAATTTTAGATGGCACTTGGTGCAGCCCTGTGTGTCTCAGATGCTGTGCTGAAGGCTTTGCCACACTTTCACTGAGTCCTTGCGTCATCCTGGGAAGCAGACACTGCCATCACCCCTCTCTGCAGAGGGAACCCGGGCTCAGGCTGAGCTCTTTGCCCAGGGCACCACTCGCAAGAGGGTCTGTTAGCTGCTTCAGAGGAGGGCCGGGGAGAGGCTGGAGGGGCCTTCCCACGTGCCGTTCCTCAACGTCCTTCAGCTCAAAATGCTCAGTATGCCAAGGTGCTAGATTATGGGGTGGTGTGTCCTGAGCCCCATAACTTCTACAAGTGACTAAATGCCCTAAGCCTCAGTGTCCTCATCTGTGAAATGGGATAAGTATTATGATAGCTCCCATCCACAGAGGTGTTCAGTGTTATAAGTAAATATGTAATAAATATCGCATGTGGTAAATACTACATATACATAATAAATAACATGATCTTGCCTGGTGCTCGGAGGTGCTTTCCTTTTTTTTTTTTTTTTGCTTTGGGGGGTCTTACTGTGTCACCCAGGCTGGAGTGCAGTGGCACAATTATGCCTCACCACGGCCTCGACCTTCTGAGCTCAGGTGATCCTCCCACCTCAGCCTCCCAGTTAGCTGGGACTACAAACACGTGCCACCATGCCTGGCTAATTTTTTTATAGAGATTTTTTTGTAGAGATGAGGTCTTGGAAGTTGCCCAGGCTGGCCTCGAACCCCTGGGCTCAATCAGTCCTCCTGCCTCGGCCTCCCACAGTGCTGGGATGACAGGCATGAGCCTCCACACCCGGCCTTCCCCGAGGAGCTTTTAACATGTGTCAAGACCGCCTGCTTTGTGGATGTGCCATGAGAGTGCAGCCACCCCGATGGGTGCGTTGGTTAGAAAGGCTGTGGCCATGGCTGGGGACCATGTCAGCTGCCTAAGCCCCCACGAAGCCGGATGTCCAGCGGTGGCACACATGTTCCCGTCCCTCCCCGACAGGACATCGGCCGTTGGGCATCCACGTCCTCCACCATCCCCAGCTAGGCTGCAGTCCCCATAGGGACCAGGCCCTCGCAGACACACGGGCCCTGCCTGGGGTCAGAGTTGCTATCACGTCCTCCACCTCCCTCGAGGAATGGCAGATCATGGACTTCTAATAAATTCACAAATTGCTTTATGAAATTGAGGGGAGAAAAACGTCACATTCTTTTTTGTTAATTTTCCTAAATCAAATCTAGCTCTGAGCTCGCACTGTCAGCAAAAGTTCAGCTTCGGCAATTCTAATTCTTTTTGGTTTCCTCGAGGGGTCGGGTGGGGCTGGGGGGGGCCTCCCCTCCTTCCCTTGTGCGAACACCTGTAGCTGAAGCAGGTCAGGAAGGCAAGGATGACGGCAATGCACCATCCACATGTCCTGATCCCTTTGTCCCTTGCTCCTGTGACACAGCAAGGGCTCTGGGCACCATCTGGCACTGTCCCCGAGTGCTGTGCTCCCCATGTGTGGAGAAATGTGCGGCCCAACTAGGCCAGCGACAACTTGGTGAGTGATATTAAGGAAAGGCACCTCAAGATAAAAACCTGCGAAGAACTCACTGACAAAAACTGGTCAGCTGGCTGTGAAACGTTTGCTGTTAGTTCTGCAGAAAACAAAAGGTAGTTCTCAATGTGCTGTTAGTTCAGCCAAAAAAAGCAGTCAACTATTGCTGTTCATTCACCCTATCTTAAAGAGACAAAACCCCACAGTTGGTCAACCACTTCACAAACCTCTGGCACAGCATGTTACCAATTTGCAAATTCTCCATGTCCCGCAGGCAATCCCCCCTGCCCACACTGAATCCCAATATAGTCTTATAAATACTTCTATGTAGCCCCTACCTCTTGGCAGACAGCAGACACTCTCTGCTGTCCTGCCCACTGTGCCCTTCATAACATATCTTCCTTTAATAAATCTACTGTCTTAATTCATAACTGTCTTGGTGAACGCTTTCACCCCCGTGACTCTGGCCATACTGAGCCCACAACCACACATGGCACTTTGGTGACCCGTACGGGGGCCTCTCCTGAGGGGACCTCTTCCCCACTCTCTTTCTTCTTCCAAATTGAGACTCTCATGGACTGCGTCCGAAACCAGAGACAACTGACAGTTCCTGGCCAGAGCGACTCCCTGGTGGACCAGAAGGTCCTGGAGGAAAGGCATCAGACTGCCATTGCCCAATCAGGTGAGAGCCAGGAATTTGCTTTCCTTTTTCAGTCTTCCAGCATTCTAGTGACTCTCTGGTGACTGATGGTTACCCTCTCTGGCCCTGGTGTAGCATAAAGGTCAGAGGGTGAACAAGATGACTGCCAGGCCCAGGAGGGGGCAAGACTCTCTCCTATCTCTTCTGGTCAGGGGGCCCAAATTCCAGAGTGTGGTACAGCTGGCAGCTGGAAGTTCCCCTAGAACCAACCCACACATACTAGGGAGACCTAGACCTCTCTCTCTCTCTCTTTCTCCAAATATACTTCAAGGACAGCCGGTCTTCCTGCTCCAGACCTCATTAAGTCAACTAAGCCCAGGCAGCACCAGATCAGCGAGCCTCCCCTCAACCCTCTGTCCCTGACCTGGTCTGATCATCCACATCCTTGGCCTTAGGCTCTGGACCTAATCTTGGCCTCTATATAGGATACCCCTAGAGAGCGAATTTGTGTTCCCATGCAGACATCAGTGATCTCTTCCAATAGGCAGGACTCCCCTTTGGAAAGTGCATCTCAAAGTCCCCAGTGGATGAAAGCAGACCCCTTTCCCTCAACGGGACATCCCAAGATAAATTGCTGTTTGAGTCCTTCACAGATGATTTTTCCTCATCCCACCATGGGACAGAAATCCTCCATTCCCCCAGAGTCACCCTGGACTGCATTTTAAAACATTGGAATAAATTTGACCATCAGACTCTCAAAAAGAAATATCTAATTTCCTTGTGTAATGAAGTATGGACTTCTTACTGGCTTTCAAACCAGGGGTCTTGGCCTTTGCACAGAACTTTAGACCAAAAACCATTTTCCAGCTTGTCCTCTTCTGCCATAATTTTCCTAAGTGGTCTGAGATTCCTTATGTTCAGACTCTTTTGTGACTCTCTCAGGATCCTGATCTCTACCAAAACTGATGAATGTGTTTGGCCTAGTTTTCAAACCCTACAGAGTCTTCGGATACGCTGGATGATCCGTCCTTTACTCTCCCACCCTCCTTGGCTGGCTGGACAAGCTGAGGTCCCTGACACATCCTCTTCACACTCTTCAAGCAGGACGGTACCTGCCCCATATGCTCCTCCACCTCCCCCGGCTGCCTCATGTTGCCTTCGCCTCCACCTTCCCCTCGCTTTTCTGTTCCTCGGCCTTGGCCTTCACCCCAGCATCCAAAGCCCAGTTCTCTGCGTCAGCACCTCCTCCTTATCAGGGACCCTTCTCCCCTTCACACACCAGGTCAGGGGCCACCTGCGGTCTCACCCCAGCCCCAGAAGACATCATGCCACTCAGGGGAGTAGCGAACAGGCATCTTGAAACCATCAGGGTCCACATCTCTTCCCCAACATCTGATTTGTCTCAAATAGAAGCCAAACATGGGTCTTTTAGCCAGGACCCATCACATTTTACAAAGGAATTCAAGGCACTCACCATCTCCTTTGACCTCACCTGGCAGGACGTCTATATTATCTTTACTACTTGTTGTACCCATGAGGAAAAGTCCCACATCTGGTCCCTAATCCAGGAATGCACAGACGAGATCCACACCAGAAGCCCTGGGAGTCACCCTGGAAGAACAGCAGAACCTGAAATGGACCCTAGGTGGGGCTATCAGGAATGGAGGGCAGCAGGGAACGCTGCAATCGTGATCAAGTGTTTCACTGAGGGCGTGAGGAAGACAGCCATAAAACCTGCAAACAGTGCCAGGTTAAGACAGAAAGTACAAGAGCCAAAGGAAAACCCAGCCTTGTTCCACTCAGGACTAGCCGAAACTATGAGAAAATACACTCATATAAACCTGAAAGCCCAGATGGCCTCACAGTTCTGACCATCCATTTTGTTAGCCAGGCCTGTCCTGACATTAGACAGTAGCTCCAAAATTGATCAAGGGCCACAAACCCGTTTCCCTGTGCTATTATACTTGGACTTCAAGGTCTTCAACAACCAGGAGGTCTTGAGGACTGAAAAGGAAACAAGACAAAAAGAAAGCCAGGCAGCCTAATGTGTGGCTGTCACCATTGTCAGCTCCCTGTCCGTACCAAGGCCCCTGGCACGGTCATTGACTGCAGGGCCTACACCTAGACAGCCGCCCTTCAAGCCAACGGCAACTCCCCTTCACCTGCTATCATTGTGGCCACCCATAGCATATGAGTCATAACTGCCTCTAGGGGAAACTGCCCCTGGACCCATGGTGCCACCACAGGGGCACCGGCTATGGGATCGCCCCTTTTCTCCTAATGCAGGGTGGGGCATCCCACAACCAAAACCCCAAGCATGGGCTGACCCCATTCTCTCGCTCTGGGAAGCCCAGCAAAGCAGACAGTCTCCTTAGTGTCAATTAACGAGGTCTGGAGGCCACACAGGCTCCTGTAGTCTCCATCTCTATGATTGAGCGTTGGGTAATCGTATATGTGGCAGGGAACAAAATTAACTTCTTAATCTATTTGGGGGCCACATACTCTGCCCTTACCAGCCTTTCTGGACCCACTTTCCAGTCCTCAATCCTCACTGGCATAAACAGCCAACCTAAACAGGGACGTTATACCTCCCCCCGCTTATTATGTACTTTAAGAAAAAATATTATTACCCATTACCAACCCAAGTAAGCCCTCCATTCTCCAACAGATTCCTTCAGAGATATGAAATACTTCCACTCCAGGTCACTCTTTAACTGCAGACCCTATAAAGGTCTATCTTAAAAGCCCTAATTCCTTCCCCAGAAAGCCCCAATATGCTTTAAGACCTGAAGCTCTGTTAGGCCTGCAGCAACTAGTAGAAAAATCCTTGGCCACGGGATTACTGCGCCCTTGCAGTTCACCACGCAACGTGCCTATCCTGACAGTCAAGAAGCCAGACGGCACCTGCAGAATGGTACAAGGTCAGAGGGCTAGCGATGGGGCAGTGATCCCCATACATCCCATTGTTCCCAACCCCTACACTCTGCTGGGACCAACTCCTTCTGAAAGATGGTCAACATGAGGCAGTTAGAGTGAGTTTCCCCTACAGAGTAAACCAAGATAGAGTTTCCTCAGCACCCAGCGAGGAATGGGTGGAGCAGCACACCCAAAGGAGTGATAATAACCACTCCGAGCAAAGAAGAAGAAAAAAAAATTCACTGACCTGGGCTGGAACTGGTCAGACTACTGCCTGTACCACAAACTGGATGCAGTGGGAAAGGTGAATGGCGGGAATTCAGGTGTTCTGTGCTCCTGCCACGGACCTGCAGGGCCCCCTGAGCCTTGTGGGACCCTAGCCCCTCATGGGAGACTGCCTCCCCCACAGTCGTGTTCTGCCATGGAGTCGTGCAAGAAAAAAGCCAAGAGCAGCACCAGCCGCCATTTCCCAGGAACTCAACCCTTGCAGCCAGCTTGGGAAGGAACAAACACCATGGCTGAAGACAGTTGCTGGCTGGATGGCTTGCCTGAGAATACTTGAGACCTTGAGGCTGGCTGACCTTGATATTCAGATCGCAGGTTGCTGAGGCCAAGGCAGGAACCAGGTGGGACATGTTACCATAGCAACCTCTTATTTCCTTTATGAACTCCTCTCTGCCTGCTCTGCAAAACAGCATTACTTCTTCCTAATCTTCAATGAACTAGCAAAGAGTGCACACTTGCAGGGTGTTTTAACTCTTTTCCCCCACACTGCACTTGAAGGATCAAAATAGACAGAGAACTTGGGAAATCTCCAGAGTCTGTTCCTCAGCCTAGACTTGCTAGGCACTTTCTTGGAGTAACTCTTGCCAAGTAGAAATTCTACAGTTGTCATTGCAGTTGGCATTCTCCCATAAGCACCACCTCCTGTCCAGAGGTCAACAGTACAGCCAACCACATCAGATATAATACTTCAGCTTTGGGGAAGACCATACCCCAGCT
>CAUYQG010193445.1:0-11638 GCA_963574415.1 Tarsius wallacei
CAATCTATCACAGAAACAAAGAAATAAGTACCACATATTCTCACTCATAAGCGAACCCTGAAGAGTTATCATAATACTACAAGAAAGGGATTGACAGTAGTGGGAAACTTCCAGGGGCGGGGGGCATACTTCATCCATAAGGGTACCTGATCTCAAACCAAGTGAAGTGGAGACCAACCTGAGACCCAAACTTTACCTGTACAATGACCATTTTTCTACCTAATTCTGAATTGTACCCCGCATCTTTAAAATAAAAAAAGACCAGAATATGTGCAACATGGCCTCATGCAGTATTTTAGAAATTTTGTTAACTAGATTGTGTGAAAGTGCACACATTAAAAAAACTAACAATATTAGGATTAGGGTTAGTGATTTAAAAATAATAATAAATATGTCTGTATTACCTTTGATTCTTGAAAACAAACAAAAAAACACGTATGAGATATTCCCCTCCATTGGCATCTATATATGCTATGATATAGATTAATTCATTCATTTGGATTCTATGTGCCAAGTCCTGGTTGAAGAAAACATGTTGTTAAATGAGAACCCATAGTCTAGGAAGGAAGATCAGATATGGCACATCTAAGGCAAGGCATGAGTGTCTACTTCCCTCTGTCCTCTGCCCCGCCCTTACTTATTCTTCCCTCTACAGTTTCTTGAAGGCAAAGACAGTGACTCATTTAACTCTATAGTCACTATTGTGCTTAGAGTGTAGTGGGGATTCAGAAGATGATGGGGTGTAGGCGTGTGGGGAGATACTGAGAGGGGGGAAGGGAGAGAGAACACTCTTCAGGTTAAAGAGTGTCAAGTAGCACTCTCTGAATAAATGCTAGAATTTCTTTGGGAATAAAAACTACATGGGGAAGGAGTAAAAATGCATTATTCCATATGTCTCATATTTCTCTAGTTTTCCCTTGGACCGTTCTTTTATTTTTTATTTCTGGCTTTATATTACAGTGTCCTCCCCCTTTTCTGAGTGTTCTGAGATTCCTCTCTATACTCATATAGATTTCCCCAGAGAGCAATGACTCTAAAATACATCTCTGCCAAAATCTCAACTTCAAAATGTCATGTTGCCTTATTTTTAAATATATATATATATATATATATATATATATATATATTTTCTCCCACTGGCTTGTGGGAATATACATCATCTAATTAGCCAAATGGATTTTCAGTTCAGCCCAATCATTTCCTTATCTAGCATCTGAAACCCGGCGTTGCTCAGGGGACTGCACGGGCACAGAGGTCCTCATTAACTCTGATCTTCAATTATATTGATTATAAGCTTGCTTCTGTAATTATACAGCACAGATCGGGGTGATCTGGGGAGCTCAGGCCACTACATAGTGTTTTCTTAAAATCCAGAGGCACACCGTTCCCAAAGAAACAGAAAGCTACTGATGAGGACCATGGAAGGAGGTATCACTAGACAAAATTGCCTGGAGAGCCAGACAGCAGCTGCAAATCCCTTTCATTACACCTCGAATCATGAGACAGACCTCTGAGAACCATGGATAGGAGATTTCAAAGGAAGGCTTTGGTCACAGTGCTGAACAGTGCTGAACAGTGAGCAAAGGAATGACCGATGGCATGGTTGAAAGATGGTCTTCACAAATGAAGTATGGGGAATGTTTTGACCAAAAGTTTTCAGTTCTTTTTTTTCCCCTTTCTTCCTTTAGGTGTAAAATAATGAACGATTCTCTCCCTTCTGTTACATCATGTATACTGCAGATCCTATCTGTCAGGGTCTTGGACCTGGGAAAAGCGTCTTTCCTGAGAACAGGATGAAAAATAAACTGTGATGAAGCAGAAATGTGGACTGCATCTTCTCTCAGTTCATAGACCCATGAAGAATGTATCATTTTTACCCTTTCCCCAGTCCACAGACCCCAAGTCAGGTTTGAATACATTCCACCATCCATCACTAACTACCAAAAATGAGGTTTACAACAAGTTTGGGGTTTGTGAGAGTGGGCATAGATAAACTGGATAGCTAGGAGCAGTCAGGTTCTGAGAACAACCGCTCTCAAGGATTGTTATTGAGGGAGTAGATCTTTCACAGGGATCTCTGAGATTCCTTAGGCACTCATCTCTGTCTTCCCTCCTGATCTTCCCCCTCCAGCTCTCTTTCCTCAGTCATTCCCTTGCCTTGGATCAACTTCAAACTTCATCTGTGCCTCTGTAAGGTCTCTACCTGTTATAGACTGGATTATGTCTCCCTCAAAATATATATGTTGCACTCCTAAACTCCAGTGTCTCAGAATATGACTGTTTTTGAAGACAAGGTCTGTAAAGAGGTAATTCAGGTTAAATGCAGTCATTAGGGTGAGCCCTAATCCAATATAACTGATGTTCTTATAAGAAGAAGAGATTAGGATACAGATGCACACATAGGAATGACTACACGAAGACATAGGGTTAGGACAACCATCTACAAGCCAAGAAAAGAGGACCTAGAAGAAATTACCCTGCTGACACCTTAATCTCAGACTTCTAACCTCCACAACTGTGGAGCAAATAAATTTCTGTTATTTAAGCCACTCAGCTTGTGTCATTTTGTTATGCTATCCCTAGTAAATTAATATACCAGCTCCATCTCATTTGACAACAAATATCTCTTAAGCCTGCCACTTGCTCCATTTATTAACCTTTATTCTATGCCAGGGATCCCTATGAATCACTTTTCAAAATAAAGTTTTCAAATGTATAAAACCAAATGTACAATATTTCAAAGGGCACTAATAAGTGACAGACAATTCTACAGATGAACCCTTCAGAAGTTCATGGAGTTCAGGATGGAAACACTTGCCTGATCTAAGCTAGTTTCATCAACTACCCATATTCCTGGTCTGGCATCTGATCTGGTTCCAACATCACTGAAAGCACAAGTGGATTAGTATGTATAAAGTGTATGAATGAGACACAAATGACAGAGAGGAAGAAGAAAGGCAAGAACAGTGAGAAGTTCCAGTGACAGTTTTAAGAAGTCAACCTCTTTCTTCTTGATCATTTTTACATTAAAACACTATTTTCTTGAGCTCTGAAGAAAACAGCAATGTGAGATTAGGATCTTCCTGGAATAATCCTACAAAAAAATCAGAATTTTATGATGTGATGATAGCTATATAATCTAATTTTAAAGAAGATCAGAAAACATTGAGTACCTCTATTCTAGAGTTTCTCAACCTTTTCTGTGCTTTGTCATCCCCTAAGGAGCCCTTAAGATATTTTCCCCTTAACTACATCCTATCCATAACATTTTAATACCATAGATATATTGTGTACCTGCCTATATACTGTATGTACTGTTTATATACTGTGCTTTTTGATGTACATAAAGAGAGTAACATTTTTTCACATCACCCTAAAGATCAATTTTCACCCCTTTAGAGGTATTATGTCCTCACTGAGATGTATGTTTCAGTAAGACCCTCTTCTTATAGAGATAAAAAAAACTGAAAGTCAAGAAAGGGTTGAGATGTGACCAAGATCCCACTGGGATTAGTGAAGTATCCACAACTATAACCTAGACTTTGTGGCTTCCAGCCTCTTAGTGCCATGAAGGAGCTGAGGATGAGAGAAGTCAGTTGACTTTACTAAGGCCACAGAGCTGGAAAGTGTCATGGCCAGACTGGAAACCAAGCACTGGAACTTCTAGCTCAGGGTTTATTCCAGGATTTCCTACTGGTAGTCAAGAACAGTTCCTGTGGGGTAAGTTGTCATAAGGCTAGAGCTCCCTCGGGTGTAGGACATGCTATAACACTGAGAGGGCCATGTCATGGAAGCAACATGGGACAGTTCACCACTAGATGTCCCAGAGAAAGGAACATGGAGATGAATAGACCACTGGGATTTGAAGTGTTTGTATTAAAAAAAAATTGTTTCCAAACAAAACTGTATCAAAATGGCCAACTCTCTTTCCAAATGGAGGTCTCACTAAAGGGTCATGCGCAATCTGCTCTTGGTAATTGTGTTTCTACCGTTTTCTGTCTTCCCTACCTCAAATTGTGATCAAAGTCTGGCTAAAAGCAGATTGCCACAGAATTCTACATGCTTTTATATATCCATGGTCTTGCTTCAAAGTAGAGCTAAGGGTGTTTGAGTCTGGACAAAAGAGGTTTGAAGTCTTGACAATTCAAAAAAGTATTTTCTCCACCAGGGATACAACAGTTTGGTACCAAACTAGGTAATGGGAAAAGAACAAAGTCACGAAATGCTTTCTCATTTTTCAACTCATTTAAATTTTTAAAGAAGAATTTTGGTTAAAGATTAAAAACAGTTATTTACTTTTAATTTAAGAACTTATTTATTTATTTTCTTTTTTAATTTAAACTTTCTTCTTTATTTCATTGGGAATTTATGCATCAGACTCGATCTCAATGTTGAATTTGTTTTTGATCTAAGATCAGTGCTTCTTGAATGAATATAGTGAATAGTTGTTCCCAAAACCCAAAGGTCATTTAGCTCTGACTCCCTACTATAGAAAAATCTCTTTCCCTGTCAATTGCCCAAGTAAGACATGAGCTTAGATGGAAACTTTGACAGGAGTCAAACAGGGACAGATTAAATCCTGGCCCAGCCACTGAGTCACTGTTTGATACCGAAACAAGTCACTTAGTCGTGGTAAACTTCTTTCATTTCCTTATCTGTACAGTGGGAATAATGTTTACTTCACAGTTTCTATGATTATTAAATAAAATGTATTCGAATTGCCTATGGCTAGAATAGTGCCTGTCTAGGGCCTTTATGTTGTACTATTCTGGTGGACAAAATGTATACAGTAAACAATGCATTCTATTTATAATTGTATATCTATCTATATATATATGATACATACTGTTCTGTATTTTACATGTGTATATACAGTTGGATAAATGCGTATGCATACGCATATATGTGCACACACACACATAAGCACAGATAATTCTATGAATAATTGCATCTTACTTAGATGGTACCTCCTGAAATTGTGCAACATGGTGTTCCTGCCTGGGGCACAGTCAGACATTAGATTCATTAAAAAAAAAAAAAAAGGTCAGATTACTGTTACCCACCCAGCTGGTACTCATTTCTCCTAGATCAACAGCTTATTCCAGCAGCTTCTTTCATAATCATCAGGGTGAGTTGGGTAGAGCAGGAATGAGGGATTCTACTCAAAGATGTGTTACAAGCATAAGAAAACATTGTAGAGGTCCTTAGAAGCATGCCTGGCACAGATTAGTTTCAGTATATTTGAAATGAAAATACAAAGTTTGCGGCTAAGACATGAATAGCTGAATGAATTAACAAATGAATCCACCAGCCTAGCTGCGCTCCCTGCCCTGTTCCCACTTCTTCCGTATGCCCTTTTTTATAAGATGTGCTTCTTTCTGCCTTTCCCAAACAATCTGCACAAACGTAAGGAGCTGTTTGGCAAAGGCGGCTCACAACTGTGAGCACTAAGAATAACCATATTAGCAATTCTTTCCCAGATCTGGTTCATTACTACGCTGTGGGTTCGACGCCAAACGACCAAATTAGGCCCAGGAACCTGCCTGTTTTGTGTCTCTTGTGTCATTGTGTGTGTGTTTGTGCCCATGTGTTGAGTGTTCCTTTTTTTTGCCTTCTACTGTGTCCTCTTTTGTCTAGAAAAGGCTTCAGCAGGAAAATAGACTGTGAGGTGAGCACACTTGGATTCAAAAGGTGAATCCTTATGTGAGTGACCATGGGAAATGCTCAATATTTCTTTTTTCTGCTTCCTTATCTTAAGGAGCATGAATAGTACTCACCTTGAGGCATTTGCATGGAAATTAAATGTGACTACCTGTGTGCCTCCCTCATTGAATGCACTTACCAAATGAAAATAGGTTTCCACTATTAATCTAATTGAACTTAGAAATACCCCTGAAGGGTAAATGTTACTTGCATTCCCATTTTACAGACAAGGAAATTGAAGCTAAAGGAGGTTAAAGATACATGCCCTAATTGCACAGCTAGGAAGTTGATGATTCAAAATTAGAACTCAACTTGCCTGTCTCTGAGTCTAGAGTTCTGTTACATCAGGCTGCCTGTCCTTCTCACTTCAAAGAAAACCTACCCATACTAGTAGGATTTTTGTTTGTTGTGGGTTTTTCTTTTCCAGCTTCTGTCAACATTCATCTCTGGCTATTTCTCTAAGTACTGAGCTTCTCTTGGTGGTAGATGAAACATAAATCATACCTGTTGAAAGAGAGATGGGGGAAAAAACAAAGAAGGCAGAGGAAGGGTGACATAATATTGTAATTCAATACTTAATATCTCCAAAGACATGTCATACATCCTCATGACATTTCCAGGAGATATTTTCTGGAAACTGGACAATAATTCAAATTAATGCTAAGCCTAAATCTAATTGTTTTATGATGCTACAGAGGATGACATGGGGCAAAGCATCCAAAAATCAGAGGTTTCAACAGTCATGTTGATGGAACAGATTTCACTGTCTGGCACAGATGAGAACAGCTGCCTAAATATATAATATTGATACCCAGGGCAACATAATAAAGGAGATCTGCAGCTTAGCCACACTGTAGCATTCTCAGCAGTCAGCCTTTCACCAGCCAAGCCTACTATGAATTCTGGGAAAGGTAAGGAGAAAAAGGATACGGTTTTTATTTGAGGGCCAAATGCAGGCCCTGGGGCTCAAATAAAACACCATGTGGCTGAGGTCCACATTTCTGGCATACGACACAAGAAGGACGTGAAGGATGAATTCCTCTATTCTGAGGGAGTTGGTGGTATGTAGCCTGAGAGAGTCAGACTTTGGGGCCAGACAAGACTGGTTGGAATCCCAGCCCTGCCATTAACTACCTGATGGACTTTATGCCCATTACTTGACTTTGTGAGCCTCAGGGCTCCTCTTTCAAAAAATGGGACAATAATACCTACCGTATACTACTGTGTGTAATGGCACATTGAGGTGTCCATGGTTCATAAGAAAAGCAAGAATGGATAACATATTATCCAGGTTTGAAACAAACAAACATAAAAATAGCAAGTCAGGTGTGTGTGTGTGTGTGTGTGTGTGTGTGTGTGTGTGTGTATGTGTGTGTATGTGTGTACCAAAAATTCTAGAGGATATACTTCAAATGAGTCAATGACCTAGAAGACTAGGACTGGAAATATAAAGGAAGGCATGTTTAATATTTATTTCCTATATAACTTTTGTAATAAGAATACTAATGATGATACTATTACTACTGCTATTACTACTATTACCATGAAAAAGACAATATCAACAACTTCAGAAGGTTTGAGAAGGAATGCAGGGTAGAATATATGTAAAAGTGTAGTATTGAATCAAACATATAATAGGTGACCCAAAATGCGCTCGTTGTTGTTATTATTTTTTGTCCCTGGCTAGTTTCCAGGAATGTGTTTTACCTCCTTGGAACAGTGTGAGGCACTAGGCCAAGAAAGGTCGCAGTTGACTAAATGGTGTCATTTCCTTCCTCTTACATGTCCTTCATAGCCTCACCTCTTGCCTTTGTTACCGTATCTCACCATATATATCATCCCAGGTTTTATTCATTTCTCTTTCTTCCCTGGTCCTCTCATCTGGAAGTGGCCTGTCCTTCCTCTGTCCTGATGGCCTGGTACATACACTTCTTTCCTTACCTTAGTGTTACCACTGATGCATTTGAGTGTAGCACACACTTCACTGAGCATCCACCACATTGCAAGGTTTGGGGCATGCTGTTGTCTTATCTACCTGGAAAGACAGTGAGCTTTCTGAAGAAGAATATGTATCTAATTCATCTTTAAATTGGCATCTCTTGCCAGGCTTGGTGGCTCAGCCTGTAATCCCGCACTTTGGGAGGCTGAGGTGAGTGGATTGCCTGAGCCTGCGGGTTCGAGACCCACCTGGGCAACTTGGTGAGACTTCATCTCTACAATAAATCAAAAAATTAGCCGGGCATGGTAGCGCGCACCTATAGTTCCAGCTACTTGGAAGGCTGAGGCGGAAGGATCAATGGAGCCCAGCAGGTCGAGGCTGCGGGGGCCGGGAGCAGACACTGCACTCCAGTCTGGGCCATAGAGTGAGACTCCAACTCAAAAAATAAAATAAAATAAAATAAAATAAAAAAATAAAAAATAAATTGGCATCTCTTAGCACAGGGTTTGACACTTAGCAGGCAATCAGTAAAGCATTCTGAATGAAAGGATAGAGTGGCAAAAGATGCTTTCAGCTATTTGGAGAATACTGCCTTAGATGTTATCAGAAGGAAACAAAAGAAGCAAACCATACAGTTTCCTCACCACAGACCTTACCTGAGACCCACTAACAGGCCTTAATAATAGGCAATTTTTGTTTAGCATTTAAGACACTGCAAAGCAACCGTACATTGAATATCTTACTTTCTCTTCACAGCAAGAGATATTAGAGGTTCTGAAGTCAGACAGACCTGTTTCATAGCTGTGTGGCCTGGGGCAAACCTATTAACTCTCTTTATGACATAGTATTCTCATTTGAAAAAAAAACGGCCGGGCTCGGTGACTCAGCCTGCGATCCCGCGCCTTTGGGAGGCTGAGGTGAGTGGATTGCCTGAGCCCGCGGGTTCGAGACCCGCCTGGGCAACTTGGTGAGACCTCATCTCTACAATAAATAAAAAAATTAGCCGGGCGTGGTAGAACGCGCCTGTAGTTCCAGCTACTTGGAAGGCTGAAGCGGAAGGATTGCCGGAGCCCAGCAGGTCAAGGTTGCAGTGGCCAAGAGTGGCCACTGCACTCCAGTCTGGGTGACAGAGTGAGATTCCAACTCAAAAAAAGAAAAAAAATTTAAAAAATAACAGTTAACTACCTGAAGGGTTATTGTCAGGAAGAAGTAAGTTAAAGCATGTATTTATTAGAGTGGTTGGTATCCGATTCCATTATGCCTTTTGTATATGTTTATATGTTCTAGGAAGCCACTTCATTCCAGTGTTACAGATGAAGAAACCAACGGCAGTAGAAGTGTCTCACTCAAGTTACACACAATTATTTAATTATAAACCTGGAATGGCATCCACACTCCATGCTCTGTGCTTCATCCACTGTCAATTTACTTCTGATTATTGTGTTTCACATCTCAATGTTTTTATTCACTACCAACAAATGTTTATTGAGCACCACTTATGCGACATGCCTGGCTGTAAAAGCTAAATATTCAGTAAGAAATAAAAAAGACATGGCACTTAGCCATCAAGAGTCTACAATGTTGGGGAGGAGATGAGCATTAAACAAGTACATGCACTGACACACGATTACAAACATGAACGAGTGCTATGGAGAAAGGCATAAACTGCTGTGAAGATATAACAAGGAGGTGTGTGTGTGTGTGTGTGTGTGTGTGTGTGTGTGTGTGTTTCGTAGTTCTCTTTTCAGCTGGAACTAACAGTCTAGCACATGATGCCAGCTAAACTAGGGGATACCTAGAACATTTGGTCTAGAGGTATGCTTTGCTTTCAAATTTAATTGTCCTTTCTGGAGTGCTAAGTATCTGAAAGAGCACAGTTAAATAGCCAGACTATGGTTTTGTGAATCCATACCAAACCCCATGGTGTAGCCTCACAGTTTACACAACAGGAGAGGCAATATAGAAGACCAAACAAAGCTAACATCAGTTCAGTTTTTCGAAGAATGAGTCCATTTGCTATCTTTGTGTTGTTAAATTCATTTAGATGATGAAGGCTTTCTGTTTTTGAGAGAGTCCACGGTAGTGTTTAAGAGCAGAAATACAGAGTCAGGCAGTAGGTATCCATGTTCAGGTCCTGCCACTAAGTAACCAAGAGATAATGATCCAGTTAAATGGGCCTTGGTTCCTCAGCTATAAAAATGTGATAACAATCTCATAGGAATGTGGGAGGTAATAGATGTAAATTAAATTTCCCTTGTTTCAAATTACTCACTTTTAATGTAAATGAGGTAATGTATGTAAAGTGCTGAATACATTAGCTATTCTTGCTATTCTTATACTATTCCTGCCTACATATATTTGAAAATCCTTTTGCAATATACAAAGGATTGTTCCCTTGTTCAAATACAGTTTGGCACAAACAAACAATAACGGAGACTCCTGCTTAAACAACATATTAGCTTTGAATATAGCTGTGTAAACAAAAGCCCATTCTGACTCATTTCTACTTCCTTAATTGCCTGCTCCTGCTCTGGGCCTCAGCCAGGAGTCAATCTTCAGCCATGCCATGGATACACACACATCAGATTGTGTGTGTGCATAAACAAGAACACACAGTTCCTGTTGCCTCTGAGGACTGCAAAGAAATGACATTAAAAGTGAGTGATTTGAAACAACTGAAATTTAATTAAAAACAAAATTAAAAGTTGTTCCAAGCCTGGTGCTTCAGCCAGCAAGACTCAGAGGAAATTAGTAAGTGCTACTAATAGCTGGATCCAATTCACAAGCCTCTATGAGGAGACAGTCAGAGCAAAGAAGATACATACCCTTTAGATGAAACAATTAAAGATCACTTCTGAGAAATCATCATGAACGGTATCCCAGGGCAAAAAAGACCATTATTTACTAGTGTGTTTCTTTTTAACTTCCTCATTTCCATTACGAGAAAGTGTCCTGAGATTCTCCAAGTAGCTTCTTCTGTGGCAACACAGAAGGACACTGATTTTGAAAATCAGACCAAATCAGAGTTGTCCTTTAAAATTTCAAATACACAAGCTGCTTAGTAAAATGATTCTCCTCAAGTAATGGGCCTAATGAAGAAAATTGTCAGCTGGGAGTTGGGCCTGGGCACCAGGACAGTTAGATGTACTGGTTGTGGGAGTGTTGTGGTGGATGGGGGGAGAGTAGGCAATGGGGCTGTATCTGAGACTCAGTGCTCAGAGTCAGGCCCTAGAGGTCCATCTGTCCCTGGTTCTCAGGATAGTATGGAGGCAGATATGAAAGAAACATCACAAACTGCCAGGAAACAAGAAGATACAGGAAAGAGCCAAGGACAATAAATGAGGGGAGGTGGGGAGAAATAAAGGGGAGAAATGATCAGAGCTAGGATTTTTAAACCTTTTCACAAGCATTAATTGGTCGGGAGTGGAACTAGCTTAATCTAAACACACAAAGTTAAAGCAGACAGTAAGTGTCCTTGAACAAAGAAACACTGATCAGAGCTCTATTTTACTCTACTTTCCTCAGTTTCCCTGCCCGTGTAAAGGAATAAGAATGTCTATTCCATGGGAGAGTGCTTCTCTGCTCACCTCTACAATCCCTCATGCTGATCATGTTCAGGTAGCTTTGAATGTGTTGTTCCCCTTGCCTGGAACACACTTTCCTCCTTCATACCTTCATTTAAATGCCACCTCTTCAGAGAAGTCTTCCTTGAGCATGGCATCCCAGCTTTCCTCTTTAATTATTTTACTTCATTTTATCTTTTTTTTTTTTTTTCTTGAGTTGGAGTCTTACTCTGTCACTCAGACTGGAGTGCAGTGGCCGCTCCTGGCCTTGACAGCCTCGACCTGCTGGGCTCTAGCGATCCTTCTGCCTCACCTTCCAAGTAGCTGGAACTACAGGCGCGTGCTACCACACCCAGCTAATTTTTGATTTATTGTAGAGATGAGGTCTCACCAAGTTGCCCAGGCGGGTCTCGAACCCGCGGGCTCAGGCAAT